>JAQGBS010003365.1:0-11630 GCA_034698545.1 Acrobeloides obliquus
AACAAGTCGGTAATTCTCTTGGCCATAACCTATTTGTGCATGTCACACAATTTAGCGATCAAATACCTCGAGAAAAAGGTAGCACATAACCGGATCTGTTCGAATCACCCGAGATTCGGGAGCATTTGAGGGGCAAATTGAGTCATTGAGGTAATCTGATGATTCCATGGAAATTGTTTAGAGATCGATTTTTAAGTTTTTTGGCAAATTTGTTGAAATTTTCTTGTTTCTTTCGTAATATAAATTATGCCCATCTATCTTTCAAAATTGATTTTTTTTAAATTTTTCTTTTTTTCAGTTAAAAAAATATATTAAAAATGTATCAAATTCGATTTTTTGCAACAAAAAGTTTTCAGAGGGCGAGAAAAGGGTGGTACCATCCCATCCACCATCCACTGGGTGGGTACCACCCGGGGTGGTGGTGGCTGGTACCACCCTTTCTCCCCCTGACAAAAACTCGTTTTAAGTGTTAGCTTTTATAAGAGTTTGAAAACACCTCATTCATCAACCTTCATGGCTCAGTCGGTAACGAGCTTGTCATGAATCTTGTTAACCCGGGATCGATCACAGTTGATTTGTTTTTGTCCAAAAATATTTTCCATTTCCAAAATTGTTTACCATATAAACCAATTCGAAACCTCGCTCATCAAGTGCTCACTTTGTGGAGTGGATAGTGGTGCCGGAAACCAAGCAGAAGGCGAGGGTTCGATCCCCGTGCACGAGCATCAGAGACCAAAGTTTTCCGCATGCATATTGCTTAGGGTCCGCGGTTGTCCCTCCCTGTAATGGCAGCTCAGAAATTGGGTCAAGCATCACCTAGAATGTAGGGCCAATTCTAGATCGGCGTAGAAGGTTATGCCCAATTTCTGCAAAAATTTTATCCTTTTTTAAATAAAATTTTGCTAACATTTAGTCTTAGGCTTCGGAATCGGATTAGGTTTAGGCTTTGGTTCGATTTTTGATAGGTGCGCCAAAAATTTGTACAATTTATAAGTGCGGTGAAAATAAAATACGTCTAATAATGTCCATGAATGACGTCAGACGATTCTGAGCACTTTGAAAGCCGATTTTTTGGCTTATTTTTGTTGAAAAAGTGGCTATCAAAATAAGAAAAACCATAATCAACGCTGCTTATCACTAATGTCTAAAATCCACTATTGATAAGCTCTTTTCTCATTTTTTTGCTTGATCAGTAGTCAATTTTTGTCAAATTTTTTTTGAAAAAATGATATTCAATCTCTTAGCAATTGTTTTTTTAACATCATTTCTACCCAACTCTTCTAATGCCGACTGCCCTTTGGGGGCAATAAAAGGTCCCGATCCAAAAACTTGTTATAAATTTTTCGGGATGCCAACAGATTTTGCTTCAGCGGAAACAACATGTCAGATTAATGGTGGAAATTTGACCGCCATAACTGGTGCTTTTGTAAATGGCTTTGTCATAGGTAAAATTGTAGTTTTATGATGGTGAGAAAAATTTTTTAGACATTCTTAAAGAAGCTCTTGCCGATTATTCGACTCAAACATGGCTTGGAGGGATTAAGAATGGAAGTACTTGGCGTTGGATTGATGGGAATCCATTTAATTATACCAATTGGGCAAAAGGTAATAGGAGGCTGTAATAATGGTTTATCTCCCCCTCCCCCGTGGTGATACTAGGACCAAAATTCGGAAGGAGGGCTAATCATGTGCACAACCGAGGAGTCTGACTGATTTTTTCTAAATTTTGGGCCATAGCGGTCTGTCCCCCTCCCCCCGATTGTGCACATATGATTCTCACCCTTCTTCAGTCTATTTCAAAAATTTTAGGACAGCCAAATGTTGGGGGCTGTTTGTCTATAAACGCTTTTCAACCCAACCCCAATTGGTATTCAAACGATTGTCAAACATCCATGCCGTTTCTTTGTGAAGTCCCTGCACAACCAGATTCATGTCCTGTCGCGACTAGTCCAAAACCTGTTATAACCAAACCTAAATGTCAAAGTGGATACACATATTATGGTGTTTGGAATAGTTGTTATAAGGTATTCTCCTAAATATATATTGCTCATTTTGAAGAATTACTTGTTAGGTCCCTAATATAAACATGTCATTCTCAAATGCGAATAACTTTTGCCAAAAAGAAGGTGGATTTTTAGCATCGATTCATTCGATCGATGAAGACGATTTTATTGATGGTTAGTTTAAAGTTAAAGTTGCTTGAAAATTTTCGGTAAAAAAAGCACATTTCACACATGTGCAATAAGTGCTTTTTTCTCTTTTTTATGTTTTTTTACCGAAATTTGGTAACTTTTCATCAAATTTTGCATATTTTAGTCATTTTTGACAAATTTGTAACTAAAAATCGCAAATTGTCAAGTATTTTCAACTTAAAAACGCCTATTTTCGTAAAAATTTTTTGCACTAAAAAGATGCAAAAATTTTTTGGGTAGAGCGACCAAGAAGTTAACAAAATTTTGTTCGAAAAATGAGGTGGAAAAAATTCACGTTCAATGGGGTCGCTGATCTACACTAGGGGATAGCGCATTTTTTCTGAAATTCTGACCGCCCATGTGTGGCCAAAATAATGAAAAATATGCAAATTTTGGCTAAAAATTGCCAAATTTGTGTAAACAACAGAAGGTCCTTATTTTTAGGCCTTGTCCACCAATTCCACTCTCAATGGGGCGTTTATTGGATCGGATTTCATTCAATCAGTACTGATTATTCCAATCCGTCATTTTACGAATGGGTTGATGGATCACCCGTAACATATACTAATTGGGTAGCTGGATTTCCTATTGCAACTAGTAGTTGCGTCCTCTTTGTGAGTAGTGATTCAAAATGGAACAATGGGATAAAATATTGGGAGAATAATTGGGCGTGTGATAACGAATTTTATTTCTTGTGTAAACAAAATCCAATTTGTTCATAATTGTGATACTAAGAAAATGTCGAATTATTTTTTTATATCAAGGGGGGGGGGCAAAAGTTTGGGGGCACTCGACAAAAATTCGGGAGACTGTCGGATTTTGCGTTTTTTGTATTGAAAACACCGAAAAACGCAAAATCCGACAGTGGTAGTGTCCCCGAACTTTTGCCCTCCCCTTGATATAATTTTCTGTGAATTATTACTGCAAATGTCATATTTTTATGTCATGAAAATTGATGATACTTATTGCCTTATTGATTTTGCTTAAGGCATTTTTTGCCCAAAAGCAAAAAATTTTGAGAACCCCCACGAGTACTTTTTTTTGACATGAACATAGGGGTTCTCTTTAAAATTAGCAAGTTTAAAAGGGGACTTTTCAGACTTTAAAGGGGGTAACATTTACAGAGGGAGGGACATCTAATGAACCATTTTTTGTTTTTCAAAGTTTCTGATCACGTGCTTTTTACCGTATTGAAAAATATTTTAAACTCGCTGAGATAAAGCCATTTTATTGAAGGGGTCAAAATTCGATTTTCAAATTGAATTTTGATCCCTATACTAAAATGGCTTTATCTCAGCGAGTTTTAAATATTTTTCAATACGATAAAAAGCACGTGAAATTAGAGAGTTTCCCCTACGTGCCAAACAAAATCCATTTTTCCGTAGCAAGAAAAATGGCCAGAAACTTTGAAAAAATGGTTCCTTAGCTGACCCCCCCCCTCTGTAAATGTTATCCCCTTTAAGTTTTATAAGCCGATTTTTGGTTTTTGAATAAAAATTCGATATCAAACCGTTCTTATCACTTAACTGACTCACTTTTTCACATTACTTTTTCTGCTTTTTATTTATTATTGACAGTTAGGATGCTCGTTAGTCGTTGTCACGCCCAAAAAAACACTGTTAAATGAGCTGTGAAACGTTGTCGAGCTCAATAAAAAACGCTATTAAATGTTATCGAACATTGTCGCGCGACAATGTTGTCGAGAATCTCAAGAAATCGTGTTTTTTGGGCGTGACAACGACTAGCGAGCACCCTAACTGTCAATAATAAATAAAAAGCAGAAAAAGTAATGTGAAAAAGTGAGTCAGTTAAGTGATAAGAATGGTTTGATATCGAATTTTTTATTCAAAAACCAAAAATCGGCTTATAAAACTTAAAGGGGATAACATGTACAGAGGGAGGGTCAGCTAAGGAACCATTTTTTCAAAGTTTCTGGCCATTTTTCTTATACGGAAAAACGGAATCTCAAGAAATATTGACAACGTTGTCGAAAAATCGTAAAATATTTGCAATTTTCAATGCAAATCATAAAAACGATGACAACGTTGTCGCGCGACAATGTTCGACAACATTTAACAGCGTTTTTTATTGAGCTCGACAACGTTTCACATCTCATTTAACAGTGTTTTTTGGGAGCGACAACGACTAACGAGCACCCTTAATAATAATAAATTTACCGCAATGTTAACTCTCGTCCTTATATTTATGTTTTTATTCCATGCAGTTATTTCAACATGACCGTTAAATGGACTTAAATTTTGAACAATAATAATAAATGCTATTACTTCTATTTTGTAACAGCTAACTTTATGGATGCCGAAAGAACTTGTCAAAATCTAGAAATTTTTAGTTTTATCGCATCAAAAAAATGTAAACCCCCGTAAAATTATAGTCCATTTCCGCCCCGCTAACTGAAGACCTTTTTGTGAAAAAATTCAAAAAGGGGGAACCAAGGTGGTCCCCTCTCGAATGCAGGACCTCTCCCCCCAAAATTGGGGGGAGGGAGTCCTGCACATGCCCCCACAAAAAATTAACTCTTAAGACCTGGCCAACAAATAATAATAAGGGCTAATGATTCGTTGACCTTTTGGTTCTATTGGTGATGGGGATGACTTGAGGTGGGGGCAGGATGTCAAGTAACTTCGAAGTTTATTAAATCCACTGTACCCGTCTATCTGGGTACTGTACTCGACGAAGTTTCCAACTTCGTTTGTTAGAATCTCAAAATTCGAAGTTAGTTGGCATCCCTGGGTGGGGATCTATAAATGGATCCCCCTAGCAAATTTTCGACCGAAAATTTACATAAGGATATGATTTATGTAAATAGAATTATAAAATGCAGTCTAAGGTCACAGTGTTTTTTAACAGAAAATTTTTTCACGTGTGTGGCCTCCAATTGTGTAGTAGCTCCAAAATTTTGGATAACGGAAAATTTTTCCTAGCGTTACATCCCGGGTACAGACCTTAGTGGTAAGACAATATACTATTTATTTATTTATCATTTATATCATCAACAAAAAACAATCATAACACCCTTTAAAGAATCAACAAATAACAGCAAAGGCTCTAGGAACTTCCACAAAAAAGTGGAACTTCCACAACGGTCGATTTTCTCCACTTTCCCGTGATCAAAAACAAAAAATTCCTTCATATTCGAGTTCCTCATATCGAAAAACCCCTGGATACAAAAAATCAGCTGGAAAAATGTTTTAAATTCAATTTTTTAAACCACTTGATCCCCCTTATAGTAAAAATATTGTAAGGGGGGATCAAGGGGTTTTAAAAATTTTTCCAGTTGATTTTTTGTATCTAGGGGTTTTTCGATATGGGGAACTTGAATATGAAGGAATTTTTTGTTTTTGATCACAGGAAAGTGGAAAAAATCGACCGTTGTGGGAGTTCCACATATCGTTTTGAACCCCGTTGTGGAAGTTCCTAGAGCTAGCACGAATATAATATTGTTTGTATAATTAAAAACTATTGAGGTCGGGGACGCTTCTTAGGCACTTCTTTTTTTAATATCTTCTGGATTTGAGTGCTGCTTTCCTTACTAGCATCGACAGCTTTGGAATGCTGAGCTGAAAAAGAAACATTGTATATAGAAAGCGTAGAATTTTCAGTCATAATTCAGATACACCATAGAGGCTAAGAAATCTATAGTACACAAAAAACTAATCATTCTGGGATGTAAAGCTGAAGCTGGTCCCCCCAAGATGATTTTTTCGCAATTTTTCCAAAATTTTCAAATCACCTTGGTGTCCCCTATTATATTTTTGCGCTAATTTTTAAGCTGAAAATGCTCCGAAATTTTAAAGTTTTGACAAAAATTTTATTCAAAATCCTCAAATTTAAACAAAAACCAGCGCTGCAGGCAAAAATATTTTTAGTAAAATGCTTGTTTATAATGTGAAAATGCTCAGAAAATTAAGACTTTTTTTGTTGAAAAATGGAAATTCTTGTGTTTCCTTGAGTCAAAACAAAAAACCTATGCCGCAGGCAAAAAATTATTTGAGAAATATTTGTTTTTAGGCTGAAAATGGCCAAAAAATGAAAATTTTTGGTGAAAAAATAGCAGAGGAAATTTTTGTGCTGAAAGCTTGGGAAAATTTTGATCAATTTTTGTCAAAAAATTGTAATAGAGGACATTAAGATTTTTGAAAATTTTGGGCAAAAACGTAAGATAAAGGGGGACCATTAGGAAAATTTTTTTCAGTAGGGGTGGCACCTGCCCCCTTTTGGTTACATCACTGGATGACCTAGTGTCAAAATTTTTTCATACTTACCAAATACCCGTTGATAGTCATAAGAGCATAAAAAGAATTGCTTGACTTCGCCCAAATGATAAAACGTATTCCTAGCCGTATTAATACGAGTGGCAATCTAAAACTTTGTCAATAATCATAGGCCCGGTTATAGAAACAAATGGTTTGCGATGAACTAAGCCAAATTTTACCAAAATGGAAAATTTGGTGCCAAAAGTGGGCACTTAGACTTTAAAAGTGAAATTTTCGAAACAAATTTTATGGAGCTCAAAAAATCATTTTGTGTGTATTTTTTTAGCCCAAAAATCCTGGGCTCTTGGGGGGGGGAGTGATCTTTTTCAAATCAACACGAAAACTACATTCCTCGCGTAGGGGGTTTTTATAACCGGGAAATTGATTGGTGAACGTTTTGACGTCCTAAATGAATATCCTACAAAAAATTTTTATAGAACGCGGGTTCAAATCCGAGCCCAAATTTAAAGTTCCCCAAAATCCATGAAAATTTTTGCATATCTCTATTTTGGGCCCTAAAACAATTTGCAATCATTTTTTGATTGGTACAAATTCAAAAAATTACTACTTCAAAATAATTCGATAGCGTTGCTTCGTCCATATCGAATTCTTGTCCGGCAATCTCCAGCGTTGTACGCCCACTACGACGAAGTTTCATTTTTCCAATTTGAACTGATTTAGGAAAGTCCGAAAGACAGTGTTTCGGTTTTTCTGGTTCTGGTGGATCTTCCCATTCGGTTTCGAGCTAAAAATTATATTGGTAAATACGAAAATCAAACGCCTAAAATTTTCAAACAAATTCATAAACAACAGGGAGCAGTTATAAATGAATTTAGTAGATCATCGTTGATGTGACCTTGTAAAAATTTTCGTTTTTTGAGAGGGGAGGCAGCGCCGTATTAGAGGGAGGAGATAATTACTCTCATGAAATATTCAACGGTCAAAAAAAAATCATAAGAATCCCTCCTTATGATTTTTCCCAAAATTTTTCAAAAAATCAAAAAACCTAATGGTCTTGCATTAAGTTTTTTTCCACAAAAATGTCTAAAAATATGCATTTTTTCGCCAAAATTGTCTAAAAACTTCCATTTTTTAAACAAAAATCGTAATTTTCTGAGCATTTTTAGCATAAAAAAGAAATTTAAAAAAATTTCGCCTGCAGCGCTGATTTTTTACTTAAAAATTCAATTTTTATTCTCAAAAGTCGAATTTTTGCTTAAATTATAAACTTTTTGCTCAAAAATTGAATTTTGCTCTAAAACCGAAATTTTTGCTGAAGAAATGAATGTGATTTTCAACAAAAAATTTTCGCTTTCGTCGATAAGAAAAAACATAAGGTGAAACCAAGGTGATTTTTAAAATTTTTTCAAAAAATTCGAAAAAAATTGCCTTGTTCCCCACCCTTATGTTTTTTTCAAAAAATTTTGGAAAAAACATAAGAGAAGACCCTTATGATTTGGTGGGTCGATCCCAAAAATTACCCCTCCCCTAAAAAAAATTCCCGGCTACGCCACTGGGGGGAGGGGTCCCCCAATAATTACGGCACTGGATGTCATCGAGTTTATAAGGGACATCAAAAGGTAATTTTTTCTCCCACTCACGAAAGCGCTGTTAACCAGTAATTCAAATTTAGTGAGTTTGGTAACTAAAAATAAATTAGAAAAAGTAAAACTCCAATTCAAACTCAGTCCATTTTTCAACTGAATTGAGTAAAACTCAATTGGCATCACTGGTCCTAACTAAACCAAATGATAAGAAGCCAAGAAAGATAATTCAAAAAAGTATGACCTACATTAGATTTTGGTATAGCCTGTGAAGGTGAACTAGCATCGGTGGAAGTGGTTGGTTCGAATCCAAACAAACTCCTTTCCGCTTCTTTCACAATTTTTGATAAAGAAGCTGGTATTTGTAGAAGCATCATAGAATCGTTCTCATCTAAAATGTAAAATAAGACCTCACTGGCAAGTTACTTAATCAAATAAGCATAGAAAAGTAAAAAATTTTTTTAGTAGTAGTAAAGAATGTATGCTGAATACGATCCAATCGGTCGTTTTAAACAAAACATGTTTTCGTGCTAATATACACAACTTTTCAAAAAATCGTGGTTTTCAAAGATGAAGGAAATTTAATAAGAAAAATGTTGATATCTGGCTATAGAAGTCAATTTTTGACGAAATTTTCTACCTTACTAGGATTTTCCTAGACGGAAAAACGATTGTACGCATTTTCGAGGCATGAAACAAATTTATCCGACAACGAATTAAGCGATTTTCGTTAGAAAATCTTTTTTAAGAGTATACTCCTCGTAGAGGTATCTTCCAGTAATCAAAATCGAAAAATTCTTTCAGATTCTAGTTCTCCATGCCGAAAAACCCCCGAATACAAAATTTCAGTCAATTTGGAAAACTTTTTGAAATTCTAATTTTTTACCATAAGAGTAAAAAAATTCGAAAAGCTCGCCAAATTGGCTAAACTTTTGTATTCTGGGGGTTTTCGGCATGAAGAACTCGAATCTGAAGAAATTTTTCGATTTTGGCCACTGAAAAGTACGTCTACAGGGTATACTCCCAAAAAAGACTTACTAACGAAAATCGGCTAGACAAATTTTTTGCCTCAAAAATGCGTGCAATAGATTCCCCGTCTAGGAAAACCCTAGTAGGGTTGAAAATTTTGTCAAGAATCGACTTCTATAGCCAGATATCAACATTTTTCTAATTAAGTTACATCCTTGAAAACTACAATTTTTGAAAAGTTTGTATATTGGCACGAAAACACGAGTCTCATTCAAAAATGACCAATTGGATCGTATTCAGCATACACTCTTTACTACTACTGAAAAAAATTTCATCAAAAAAGTTAGTAAAAAATGTTGATTTTTAGAAGCATGTTTTGAGCCGCAGATATTTATAAAATAACGTAATACATACTAGTAAGTAGTTGATGTACAAAATCGGAAACCTTCATTCGCTTATTGAATTTCGATTCTTCTAACACATTTTTATCAATTAGTGTATAAAATTGACCGGTATCTTTGGCAGGAACAACTATTGGCATTTGTGTAGCTCGTTTCAAATTAGAAATAAACTAAAAAATGATGTGCACCATTCATACATATTAGCCGAAAAACATCCTATTAAAAGTATTTGTGCCGAGAAACACATCGGTGATGTTATTTTTGCGTGAAAATCTATTAAAAAAACATTGAAAATCTTCATGTTTTAAATTAAAACTTAAAAGCCATTTTCTTCAAGTCCATCATTTCAAAAAATTAAGTTTTTCAATATTTTTATAGATTTTCACGCAAAAATAACATCACAAATGTGTTTCTCGACTAAAAAAACCCTAATAGAATGTTTTTCGGCTGATTTTAAAAGAAAAAATTTCGATTTTTAGATCATGATAAATGAATCCAACAAAGTGAACTAGATTCCAATTTTTTCATAGGCTCAGGAGGTATATTGATTTCGTTTGAGAAATCTTTTAGCGCTATTTTCATCCGAATTGAAGCCAAAATATAACAAAAACTGACGGAGAACTTTTTTCAGAGGCCTGTAGAAAAATATAATGGGTCAACAAATTTTTTCGTCAACAAACTTGCTCCAAACCCTCTCTACCTGGCTATCAGAAATAATTAGTTTTGACAAAAAATCCTCGATACGCTCCTAGTAGAAAAAATCTTACCGATTCGCCACTGAGAAGTTCAGACAATGCTTCCTTATCTCCTTCATCGTCCGATTGCCATTGTTCTTCGTAACTTGATATTTTTGCATATCGATCGGCTATAACTGACTTAGATTCATCGGAGTTATCCAACTCATCTTTCCCAGAACCAATTTCCAATTTAATACGTGTTGAATTCGAAGTATTCACAGAACCAACAATGGTTTCATCGCCTATAAAATTGTACAAATAAGATTTTTAACATGCAGTCAGGTCCGTATTTAAGGGAAATTGACCCTCAACGTTGAAAAAAATGATAATTTTTCAAAATTTATCAAAAGGTCGAATTTTTGACCCTATAATGATTTTTCCAGGGAAAGTGATGTTCTACAAAGTTGTTCCTCATAAAATTCTGCGTTGAAATGACCCCTTGCTGACGGTTTTTGAACGCTAAGACAAAAAGTTATGGTAATTTTTTTGATAAAACACTATAGGTACGCTCCGGCTTCATATTTTATGACAAAGAAACTTGCGCGTGGAGTAAAATTGGGTAAAAAGTAAAATTTTACTCCAGAGTAAAGTATATAACAAAGAAAAAGCGGGGAGCGTCGCTCGGGAGTACACTCGGGAAAACCTTGAGCGCGTTAGTGCTTCGCCCCTGATACTCTCCAGGGATCCAAAATGATTAAGAACAAAGATCATAGAATTCAGAACATAGTTGTGTTCTCTTCTCTCTTGCTAATTCTTTAGCGCTCGGCCCCGAGCCTAACTAACAATATATATATTAGCTACTTACCTTGCTTTTTAACTATCGACTGCGAAGTCAGATTAGTCGCCAAACCATGCGAAAAAACACCCTCTGATTGTACAAATTTCATTTTATTATCTTTAGGAGGACGACCTCTTCCGCCTCTTCCACGGCCACCTCGTGCGCCTCTAGGTACACCACGTTGATTTTGTCCACGTGTAGAACTTGGTCCATTTGAAGTGCTAAAAATAAAAGAATTATAGAAAATTCAGAAAACAAGTAATGCGTACCTAGGATTAGGCTCAACTTTTTCTTTCTCTGAGCGTCGACCAGCGGCAGCAAGATTTGGTACAAATGCTTTTGGCGGTCTACCACGACCCCGAGATGTGGCACTCATTTTTAGTTTTAAACTAAAAGCTTGACTTTATTAATTTGAATAAAAAATTGAAATGTAAGAATGATTGAAATTTAACAGATTTATAAAAAATTAAATTTACTAAATGTTCCACATCCGAAAATGATATGCAATTTTTCCTTTTTTTATGCAAAAAACATTATGCGATACATTCGAAATAGACTAGGAAATAGCATTTATATAACTTTCGTTTTAATGAATAGAATATTGAAACATTAAGCCAGGGGTGCCAAGTCTGCTGATTTTTCAGTGTCCAAATCTGACTTTTGAGATGCGAAATTTTGTCAAATTTTTAAGAAATATAATGGAAAATTAGCATTTTGCCCCTAAAATCTGATTTT
>JAQGBS010003366.1:0-11629 GCA_034698545.1 Acrobeloides obliquus
GTGTGTTGGCTTGGCCTGTTTATGGCTCTCCGCTGCCTTCTTGTTATTCTCAAAAATATGGGTATGCAGTTGGAAGAGTGCCTCGCGCTGGATGAGGAATAGAATGAGATAAAAAAATGCAAAGCGGGATGTTTAAATTGGAAATGAGGAATACATCCATTTTCTAGTCATTATGAAAAAAACATGGAAAGATCTCTTACTCATAGCCAAGTGGCTAGAAATTCAAACATGTAGCGTATTTTTTTATCTGTTGAGTTATGATAGCTAAACATGTAACATGTTTTTGAAAAGATATTACAGGGAAACCAATCATGCAGGCTCGATCTTGAGTTGATTAGAACTTTTTAAGTTTTATAAAATTTTATTCGTTTATTCTTTTAATATACAGGTTGGGTAAAAAAAGTGGCGTTTTGCTATTTTTTGGGACCCATATCGTTCTTAAATTTTTTTTACAAAAATTAATGTTCTACAAAGCTGTCCGTCGTGATCTCAGGAACAACTTTATAGAACATCACTTTTTGTGAAAAAATTTCTGTAATGAAGAAAATCCTTATGAACCGGATCCCAAAAAATCGCAAAAAGCCACTTCTTTTGGACAAAATCAAATTTTAGCACCAAAAAATGATTTAATCTTATCATATCCCATCAGAGCCCCAAGCTTTATCACTGCCCAATAACTCCAAGTCGTTCCTGGTGGCCAATTGAGCTGTCTTCCTCCCAAGACATGCAAATGTAGTTGCTTCACCGATTGACAACCATGTTTCCCATTGTTCACGACAATCCTATACCCTTCTTCAAGATTTTGTTCAGTGGCAAGTTTTCTCGCAGCTAGCAATAGTTTTCCCAATAAAACGGTATCTTCCTCTTCAGCATGATCGATTGTTGATATGTGTTTTTTGGGTATGACTAAAAAGTGGATTGGAGCTTGTGGAAATTTGTCATGAAAAGCGATGAGTTCGTCATCTTCGTAGATGAGATTGGCAGGGAGCTCTTTTCGGATGATTTTATCGAAAATAGTGTCATGTGTAGTTTCTGGAGCAGTTTGAGCTTTTATGATTTCTTGAGCCATTTTTAAAAAATTAACAACTAAAAAGTATGGAAATCCCAAGGAAACTATAGGAAAAAACGCTCAATCTTCCTTCAATTCAGTACGAAAACGTCTTTTTGCTTTGTCTAGGGGTTTCCGGGAAATTGATTCCCACAGTTTTGAGAGATTTCGAAATTACTCTGGCCATTTATACCCTAAAATCGTGGTAGGTATTAGATCCGCAAGTTTGAATTTCGCGAGATTGAGTACTGGAAAGGGGTAGAAAATTTTCCTGAGAGATTTTCGATTTAGAGTATCAAATCTCGACGTGTTTTCGGATTTGAGACAAGAAGGTGGTGTACTTCTAACAGATGGTAATTAAGATATTTGTTATGGGAGGGGTCAGAAAAATTTCTAAATCGCTCAAAACCGCGGAAATCGATTCCCTGATCAAAATCCCCTCTCCCAACAGTAAAAAGTAATAAGATGTTTCCGCGCTGATTGGTAAAAATTAAGCGAATGTTCCTAGAGGATTTTATATACTTTTGACCACTAATGTATATTGGACTTCGAGGATTAAAAATTATGTACCCCTACAAAATGTCTATTTTACAGTTAGCTTATACTAATGAAGCTACAGAGAAATGCAGAAGCTTCAGAGGATTCACAAAAGCGTCTTTTGGTTCCTCAGAGTTTCTGGATCACCCATGCTTCTGAAGAGTACTAATTGTAAAATGGGCATTTGTGGAGGTGTTCCAAAACTTTTAACCCGGTCGGTCTTATATATAAATAATCATAAATTTGAGTAAAAAGTGAACATACACAAAAATTCAAACTTTTTGGATACAAAATTTATTGCTTTAAAGAATCACTGAACTTTTGAACGGGCCTTAGGAATTTATTTTTAAAAGAAAGAGGAATTTTTACTGATCATTTTTTGTTTTTACAGCACCCCTTGAAAGTTTAACCCTTTCAAGATAATTGCTTTTGAAATTTTATTCAAAATTTTTAAACTTGATTGTGTATTGAAGCGAGATTGACCCCAACCGTGTTTGTTGCTTGGGGCAATAAAAGTCTGTTTATTGAAACGATTTATCAAATATTATAAAAAACAACCTTCGTCATTTTTTATGGCTCTATGAGACGAATAAAATGCCACTAAAACTATCCAATTGAACATTATTTTGGGTTATTGAAACGAAAACCCTGATTCATGTTTCGTTTCAATGACCCAAAACAATGTTCAAATTGGATAGTTTTGGTGGCATTTTATTCGTCTCATAGAGCCATAAAAAATGACGAAGGTTGTTTTTATAATATTTGACAAATTGTTTCAATAAACAGACTTTTATTGCCCCAAGCAACATGCACGATTGCGGTCAATCCCTTTCACACAATCACGTTTGAAAATACTGAACAAAATTTCAAACGCAATTATCTCGAAAGGGTAAAACTTTCAAGAGGTGGCGTAAAAATAAAAAATGATCAATAAAAGTTTCTTTTTTTTAAAAATAAAATCTTGAGGTCCGTTCAAAAGTTCAGTTTAATCAAATAATCAATTCTCTAAAAATGGAATAACAAGTGTTATACTAAATTCTAATCCAAAATATAAAAATGAGATGCTTCAAAATTTTCGAGATATGTAAAAATAAAGCAGTAATAAAAAATTCAAAATTTAAGGCAGTTAAAAATTGCACCAGCACACAAAAAGAGATCAAATATTCAATTTTGAGGCATATTCTTTGATGAATCCTATTTGGTCTTCGGGCTTTTCCTCAATGATTTTTTCTAAAAGTTTCATAATTGGTACATCAGTTCCAAAAACATTCTTTTTCAGATAAACATGAGTTTTCAAATCCGCTTTTATGGCAACATAAGGAATCTTGAACTGGTCCATTTCTCCTTCTTTATCCGAATCTTGAACAAAGAAAATCTTCGGCTTTTGTTTTTGGAAACTTGTTTGCATCGATAGACTTTTCTTGACATTGCTACTTCCATGGGGTTGGGTTAAGTTTGAATGAACATGTGCATGCTCGTTTGAAAAATTTGTTTCAGAATTTTTGTGTGGCATCATATAATGAGCACCGCCATGGATGGTTTTTGGATTCGCTATAGCTCTTGGGCTTCGACTTGGAGTAAGATGCTTGTGCAAATTTGCTAGTACACCACTTGGAGAGCCATGTGCTTTAGACCTAATTGATCGAGCTGTATATTCCATATTCGTGATTTGTTTACTGTTGCCAAATTTTTGCCTTGCACTAGTATCTAAAAATCAATAGAAACTTTAAAAACGCGTGTGTTTCTAGCTGAGTGGCAGCTTGTTATAACCCGTTTCTGCTTATAATAGGAAAAAAAGTTCGAACGCGATAGACAAGTGGTCCAAGGAGCTGAACGTCCGATCTGGCAAGTTAAGCAACGTTGGGCCCGCAGATTTGATTCCCACTGGTATTTTTGAAAAAATTTTTGGAGCAAAAAATGTTTGTTCTATTGTTTGTAAAAGAAATTTTTTGAACATCGAAATTTTTGCCCTAGTGGGATCGAACCTGCGGGCTCAAAACAAAATGCAATTTTTTATGGCAAAGAAAGCCATTTAGTCATTTTCGCCCAATAAGTTACATTTATTATGAAAATTTGAAGCATACATACCCTCTTTAAGTCTGTAACATTCGAGTTGGCTTTTCTTTCTGTTGCTTCTATTAAGTTGTCTTTCCAATTTATTTTTCAAATTGTTAATGCTAGTCAACTTTGGGTCATAGACTTCTTGGCTTCGCTTTGTTCGAGAACTTTTCAGCAACATCCGCTCTGCAAGTTTATATTGGAGGTCTGTATTATTAGACATGATTGTATTATAGCCAGGAACATCAAGTGCTCTATCAATAGCTGATGAAGAAAGTGTATCAGAAGTTTGTCTTGTAGCATTTTGTACCCACTGTCCGAAACGTGAATCTTTGTCAAATCTGTTGAGTAGAGGACGAGTTTTTGGTGAATCATACATTTTGGAATCTTGAATTAAAGAAATGGATCTGCACATGAGACTGAGGTCTTGGCGGGGATTTTCACGAGAATTGTCGTTTGGTGAAGACGTTACACGGGCTTTGCTAGCCGGCATTTCACTGCTAAAATTTTTTATAAATCGTAGTTTATAATTGTTGACAGTGTTTCTTGTTCACCTCGCAATATTTTGGGAACAACTTAATAATAAAAATTACCCATTAAAATCAATTTGACTAGCTGGAATTTTGTTCTCCTTATTTTCTTCGATATCTGGCAATTGCAGATTTTTCTCAAGCTTATTAGGCCGGTTGACCGGCAATTTCGTACCAGATGTATTCAAACTTGCATTCACTGCCTTTCCAAATAACTTGTCGTTTGGCTTCTTAATTTGTATCTTCTGATTTGTATCCAAGGGCTGGTTTTCTATCCTATACTCATTTGAGTTATTTAAAGTAGACAAT
This sequence comes from Acrobeloides obliquus, assembly GCA_034698545.1. Lineage (NCBI taxonomy): Eukaryota > Metazoa > Nematoda > Chromadorea > Rhabditida > Cephalobidae > Acrobeloides > Acrobeloides obliquus. The sequence goes on from JAQGBS010003366.1 coordinate 4,483, forward strand.
TTCGATTTTTCTTTTCCATCTAGAGAATTGTTGACAGTGTTCTTGTTCACCTCGAGTTTGGAAGCTACCAATTTCGAATTGTCCATGAATGGGTTAATTATTGGTGGAGAATTCATAATTGATGGCTCCCAGCTATATTGTTTTTTCATCATATTATCATTGATTTGATCGGGATGAAGAAAATTTTCATAAGCAACGCGGTGTTCATCTTCAGCAAAGCGATGAATAACTTGGTTTGCGGGTTTAAAAGAAATATTAGAAAAGTCTTCATGATGTTGAGGTGTAGCATTAATATCAAATGGGTTAGCTAAAAAAATGATATTGACATGGGGATAAGGCGTATTGATTTTACGCTAATCAGCGATGTAGCCAGAATGTCAGTCGAGGCCGAGATCAAGTCTGACCTACGACAACATTCGGCCTGGCCTGCTCTCAGGCCAGGCTGGCTACAGCCGGCCTGGTCTATCCTAAGGCCAGGCCGTCACAGATAGGCCTATCAATTTTGTCAGGCCAGATCGGCCCTGGGCCCTTGCACGCCTCTAGTCCAGTATCAGAAAGTAGTGTTCAGAAAGATTCAGAAAGATTTTACCACTCACTTTTATAAACAGGTCGAATATTTTCCTTTGAAACATTTGTCAAACTCGGATTTCTATTTGAATTTTTAGTCAAATGTATACTCTTAACACTTCCGGTATTATTTTTCGAATTTCTTGACAAAATACGTAAATCGTCGGGAAATGGATTTTCTGTCAAAAGCTCAGACAAGACGCTTCTTTCTTCTGAAATTGTTGTAAGTTTGTCATTATTTCGACAATTCTTTGTGTCATAATCAGCTGAATAACTTGAGCGATTATGAACATCACTTCCAAATTCACTATCGTATAAATTTTCTTCATCCTCTTCACCAAAATAGTCAGGTGGGAAAGACTCATGTGCATCTTCGCCATCTTCGGAAAGTTGAGAGAGGTTTTGGGGAACAATGCCTGACATTGTGATAAATCTAAAAATTGCACAGTTTGTACTTTCAGAAAAGGGTAATTTGATATTTGGAGCTACAGTCAAACCTCACAATAGCGACCCTTCTACATAGTGACCCCTCCAGTCGATTAGGCGAACCTATACATATGTATGTACATAGTGACCCCCTACATGCAATAAAATTGGCCTGATTTTGCAATAAAATCGTATCTATTGAAGCAATTGAACCAGGTAGTCTGCCAATCGTTTCAATATACATGAGTTTATTGCAAAATCAGGCAACTTTTATTGCATGTAATTACATAAAATCCCGCAATAGTGACTCATCCCGAGGAGGTCAATATGTAGAGGTTTGACTGTAGTTCACTATTTGTGCCCACTTATGGTTTAGAAGTCTACAATTTTTTCTTTAAAATCAACTGAAAACCTCTATTTACGGGTTTTTTAGTCAACTTTTGGACACAAGTCGCGGTTTTCTTTCCAGGAAAAACATCATCATTTCTTATCCCAGCGGCCCTCTTTAGGGCCACAAGGAGTGTGTGCCCGGAGCTTAGCCTCTCTTGGTTAACGCGAAATGATGGGCTATCCAGATTTTTGAAGTTAAAAACCCCATAAATAGAAGTTTTTCAGCTGATTTAAAAAAATTTTTTAACTTTTGGATCATAAGTGAAGCACAAATAGTGAACTAGCTCCTGACATTTTTTGGAATATCGAAACTTCAGGTTATAATTTTTTGAAATAACTATATATCAAATGAAAAGTACATTTTTTACAAATATTAACTTAAAAATTTTTTATTTGATATGAAAATATGTAATTGAGATAACAAATAAAGTGATAAGAAAAAACAAGAGATCAACAATTCAAATTTCATAAAGCTAACAATTCATAAATATGCACAATATAAAAAATTCTAATTTGTCGTTTCAGTTTCAATAGAAACCCATTCGTACAAATATTCATTGAAAACTTTTCTGACACCATTAAAAATTTCACCAGAAATTCCCCAACTTCCATTTGGCAAGAGTTTGGCAGAAGGTGCCTTATTCCACTTGAGTTTGAAATCTAGGGAAATTTCATCGGGTACCGGTACCCATTTGTCATCGACATTGTACAACAATTGTTTGTTTTTATCATGGCAGCACCATGTTCCGTTGATATAGCGGCGATCGGGAACTAAAAAAGAATTTTTTTAAATAGAAAATTTCGTTTTTCCTTAATTTGAAAGTCTTTTATTACCCCTAGAGAGCCCTACCATACCTCCTAATCCCTTCAATTTCTAAATGGACAAAGATTTTGCCATAAATTCTCCATTTATGGCAAAAGTTTGTCAGAAGTTTTCTTATTCCATATTGGATTAAAGCTGAAATGAGGTCTCCTGTTTAATAACATACTTCGAATTTCTTTATTTGTATCAGCTTTATCAACATTTTCATCAAGAGCATCTTTTTTGGACTTCTTTTTCGGCTTGTTAACTTCATCCTCCGTTTCACCTACTATAGAAGGCCTTTTTCTATACACATTTTTTAGAATCCTTTCAGTCCACAATTCTTCATTTTCAGTTCCTTGTTCATTCAAATTTTGTGAGCTAAAAATTCTCAAGTTTTAATTTAATCATACAAAAGACTAAGTCTCGTGCGTATGCCTAAGCATACCAGGGAGGGGGTGCTTATTTTCTAAACATTTGAGAGGGGTAAAGGTAGGGTTACCAGATTGCAACCTCAGCTAGATTTTGCAACCTCAACTGAAAAATTGCAACCTCTAATTTTTCATGCAATAGTTAGAGGTGTGAAAGCCTAGACTAGCTTAGATGCCTAAGTCTAGCCTTTTCTTTCCTCCGCCACCCCACTTCCTCTCTTCAATCTCTCCAGCAAGCTTACTTTTCTTCCACATTTCTGTAATCTTTCGGTAAGGCATTAGTGAACAAGCGAACATTTCCATTTGGTAATTTTTTGACGTCTTCTTGAGTGAAATGATCCAAGCAAACGGGATATCGCATACGGACTAAATTAGTTATTGTTTACATTATTTTTAGTTTAAAAGACAAAAAAAGTTTACAGTATAAATATTTCTCAGGTAAATTCAACAATTTAATCCATTGTGCACGCCTTTCCATTTCCAACGGCATTGTTGGCATATAGATGTCTTTATCCCGCTTTTTACATTTGATACATGTGTATTGAATAGGAGTATAGCCCATACGTTTCTTTGCTAAAATTGAAGTTTTGTAATAGGCTAAAATTTTATTAACCAATAAAAGTTACCTGGTTTTTGTGGCGTGTCAGATTTAATCGCTTTTGTATCATCCATATCAGTTCCATCTTCTTCTTCAAATCCTAGTAAAAAGTCACTGTTAGGTTCAGAACCGTGTGGTGTTGACGTTTGGGTTGTCGGCTGAGAAAGTTGAGAAGTCTCACTTCTCATGGAAACGTCTGAAAATAATATTTTTTGATGAAAACTTTGAATTTTTACCTATCATAAGATTTTCATTTTCCTCATCTACATCTTTTTGTAATTTTCCTGATTTTTCTTTACTAGGTCTTTTATAAAAACGATCATAAAACCTCTTCTTAATCTTCATCAATAGAATTTTTTGAAGTTCTGTTACTTCGGGACGAGATCGAAACTTTTTTATTTCTTCATTCGACATCTCATTAATTTCTTGAAGTGTAAATGGTAGTCCAATTCGCTGGGCTATAATCTGCAATTCATCATCGGTCATTTTCTGAGGAATTTTGACATATTCTTTCATTTTAATTTCTTCGGCAGTTGGCAAATTTGGCGTGGTATTTTCTTGAGCCTCATCAAGAACTTCTGCTACACTACGTTCTTGTGAAGAGAAAGGTGGTCGATTTTGAATTTCAGCACCATCTTCTGATTCGATAAATGATCTTGAAGTGCTTGCGAATTGTCGAACTGCTTTTTGCTGGTTGTAATATCTTTTTTGAGCAAGTCGTCGATAAATTGTTTTTAGCATTTTTTCTTGTAGCTTAGTAGCATCTTCACTCATGCAAAAAGCATTTATATTTTGTATTGTCATTTTTCCGATTTCTTCGACTGTAAATTTCAAACCGATTTGTTTAGATCTTCTGTTAATTTCATCATTTGTGATGCCTATAAATTATAAATTTTAGAATCGAAATGTTGTGCAATCGATTTTTCGCATAAAATTACCCCTAGATATATCATTTTGCAAAGAAAAATTAGGAAAAAATTTTTCGGAGACTAAGTCGTAAAAAATACCCCCCTTTAAAGTTGATAAAAAATCCTTTTTGCTAACCTTTAGGGAATTTTGTTATATCATCGTCAATTTCAGTTTCATCATCTTTCTTCACCTCTTCCTTCTCAAGGCTGTTTTCTTCTGATTCTAATCCAAATTTTACTTCTTCCCGCTCTTCTGCCCCTTTCTTCGAGTTGTCCGATACTTGGTCCGAAATTTCTTTTAATTCTCCTTCTCGTTCCTGTTTTTTATATTTTTCTGAAATTTTCTCCGATTTTTCCAAAGCTTGCTCCGACATTTCTTTAAACTTTCCTTCATGTTCTTGTTTTCTATATTTTTCTTTTCTTTGTCGATCCATATACCGGTAGCGAATAGCTTTTAGCACATATTTTTGAACTTCTGAAACATCAGGCATAGATCGAAACTTAATGTATTCTTCTGTGGACATTTCTTGCATTTCTTTGACAGTAAATGGAAGTCCCACTTTCATGGCTCGAATCTGCATCTCTTCTTCGGTAATAACTCTTGGAAGGATGACCTCTGGCGGAATGTTAGATTCGGATAGGGTCTTTTGTGAAGAGCATAGGTGATCATGACTTTCTGAAAATTCAGTAAATTGTTTCTGCTCTTCTTGGTCTTGTGGTGGCGGATGGTCATTTGGTGTCTGTAGTTTTGCTTCTTGAACTTTTGGTGGCTGTAGTTCTTCGGGCTCTTCAGACGCTTTTGAATTAGTGGATGGAGTGTTGGGATTTTCAGTAAATTTGCGATTTTTACGTCTTCTATCCCAAAGTCTTCGGTAAATTGTTTTTGCCATTTCTTTTTGAAGTTTTTTGAGATTTTCTTGCGTACAAAAATTGGCTAGATCATCGGCATCCCAGTTATCAATTTGGTCAACTGTTAATTGTAATCCAACTTGATTGGCTCTTCGTTGCATCTCTTCATTGGTAATGCCTAAATTTTAGGAAGAAATTTTCGAATTGTTGCGGAAAAGATATTTTTGAAAATTTTTTTGTAAAGTTCACAAATATTTTGTGGATGCGACAAAAAGAGAATCAATCATAAAAATGTACTGACCTTTATAAAAGTTAAGCATTTCTTCTTCCTCTTCGTTTAATTCTTCTTCTTCAGAGGTTTTAGAGGCAGGTGATGCAGCATCAAAGCTTTCAGTAATTACGCAATTTTTTCGTCTTCTTTCATAAAGCCTTTTATAAATTGCTTTAGCTAAACCTTTTTGTAGGTCTGTTAAATTTTCTTGTCTATAAAAATCGTTTAAGTCATTAACATTCCATTTGTCAATTTGTTCGAGTGTTAGCTGAAGTCCAATTTTATCAGCTCTTCTTTGCATCTCTTCATTTGGTATTCCTAAATTTGGAAAATTTTTGTTCGTTTTGCACTTTTTTACTTCCCAAAAAATCTTTTGCTCTTTTTACTTCCCCTCCCCAAAATCGTTTGCACTTTTTACTTTTTATCTCCACCTATCTTTTTCGTGTATATCATTTTTTGATTTTCGTGTATATCATTTTTGACAACCATTACAGAATTTCAAAACAAACCTTTATAAAATATCAAAATCTCTTCATCTTTTACTTCTGTATCGAGCATAGTCAAATAATCCTTTTCTAAAAACGAGCGCCTTGTTATATACCCTCTAAGATTCTTTTCAGCCTCGGACTTTTCAATTGGTGATTTTTCTGATGCTGCCTTGGATGAGGTCGGTATTGATTTGTCAAGCTCTTGAACATTTTTAAACTTTTCCACTTCAATAGAACTTGTTGTATCAGCGGTATTTTCAAGATATTTTGCATATTCTTTCTCAATTTCTGCCATGTCCTCGTCTTGTTGAAACTTTTGTTCATTTTTTATATCCATTATTTCTTGCTCCTCTTTGAGTGATTCTTCTGATAGATTTTCAGCAGTTTTAAGTGTATTTTTATTTGTGGGATCTTGAATTTTTTCTCCTTCCTTTGCTTCTGGAGTAGCTGGTTCTTTTGGTGGCGTTCTCAGTCTTCTATATTGTCGTTTTTGTACATCTGTGGTAGATATTCGAGGAGATGTTGTTTGAACTTGGGTTGATTCTAAAAGTGATTTTATGTTTAGAGTTGGGTAATGTTTTTATCGATAGGCTATGTTTAGGGTCACCACAAGCAACGGCACAAGCTATCGTACGAGTGTAAAATACACTCGTACGACGGACGAAATGGCCACAAGCTATCGTACGAATTTCGTACGATGCCATCGTACTGCGTCGTACGATCGTACGACAGCTTGTGGCAATTTCATCGTACCCTTACGTTAATTTTACGATCGTACGATAGCTTGTGCCGTGCTTGTGGCGACCCTTAGGCTAAACCTAAGTCTAATCTAAGCCTAGGCCTAAACCTAAGCATAAGCCTAATCTAAACCTAAGGTATAGACTTTAGATCGTTTGCCTTTTTTACCCCACCCCCCTCCAATCCAAAAAATTCGTCTTGCACTTTTTACCTCCTCATATCTTTCCCCCCGAAAAAATCATCTTTGCATAAAATAGAATTTTATAGAGTAATAAAAATTTTGCACAAAAATGGAATTTTGTCAGAAAAATCATTTTGTAGGAAAAATAAATATTTTTTAAGAAAACATAAACTTTGTTTATATTATGATGAAAATCTAACAATTAAAGCGCTTTCTAAAGAAAAAAAAGTGAAAACATGTAACATATTTGAGAAAAGATGTTATCATAAACTATGATAGCCTTATCATAATTTCTATTCAATTTTGTGTCTGTTTGTAAAAATTTGTGTCTGTTTATAAACTGTCAGGTTATTGGTTTTATAGACGGGATTTGCTAAGGTATGAAAACTCTTCCCTGACCCTGATTCAGGGAATAAGAATGTTGGAGCTAGTATCGAATGCACACCCACAAGAGCAAAAATAAAGATCAACATGCAAAAAACATCTTTCAACCGTTTT
>JAQGBS010003367.1:0-11626 GCA_034698545.1 Acrobeloides obliquus
CTACCATTTAATCCAATATCATGGAATGTCAAAATTGGATGTTTATTTCGATCACCATAAATATTGACAAGAATATTTCCATAAACTGTTTGCACTTTTTGCTAAATTTCGAATTTGTCTAACGTAATTTATTTTTGAAAACTTACATCGAATTCGACTAACATTTTTTAAGTTAAATAACGGAAAATTTTCTTCCACTTTTAATAAAAACGAGAATAAAATCGAAGAAGCTTACTAGACACTAAAAATATTCAGTTTAAAAACAAGCTTAGCCTAAAAATAGGACTTTAAAGAAATTGAAGAAAACAATTATTAGACCACGCGCACGTTTTCCCTTTGCAAGTGGAAAAAAGACTTTGTTTATCGACACATTCCGGAGTCTTCACTTCTTCAACACGGCTTGTTATTTGGGAAATATCCACTGGCCAAAAAATGGGGAAATTTTGTCTACGTATGTATAAACAAGATTGTTTAGGTTCGAGAAAGTTGGAAATAATTTCGATTATGAAATATATAAATAATAACATGTTTTTCAATTGTTCTTATGTAGTAAATTTAGATCATCTTTTAATATTTATAAACGACAAATGTCTGTCTGTCTGTCCGTCTGTTTGTCTGTGTCACCAAATTTTGTAACCTTAAGTCCAATCCCGTTACGACTTAGATTTTTGGAAAGAGCTTGGTGAGAGAAGAAAAACGGCACCAAAATCATGGGGGTATCCTCTCTAGAAAAAATTAAAAAATCAATTTTTTTCATTTTTGCCTTTTATGCTTTAATATGTGGTTATAAATGAAACGACTTTTATCTATATGCCTTCATGGCTCAGTTGGTAAAGCTTTAGTTTTGTAGTCGGAAAGGAGATTTGGGTAAAAACCTTGAAATTTCGATAAAAACCGGAAAATTTTTGTCAAAAAAGGGAAACTCGGTCTTCTGTGCATCTAACGGCCTAATTGGTGTTTACCATTACTGAGCAGGTGTGTAGGGCCGTGCCTACTATGAAGCACTGGATAACAACTTAATTGTTGTGAAACTTAATGAGTCCTAGCCTGATGGACCGCCAACACCGGAACAAGAGATTGACGATTCGGGAGTACCCTAGAAGTATATTAGATAAATTGGCCGAAAATGCTGTAGCTTTGTCAACCTGGGCCGCACCCTAGATATGCAAATATCTAGGGTGCGGCCTAGATATATACACCAAAATTAATGAGGCCGGTAATTACTGATAGCATGTGAAATAGGATCAGTAATTACTGATCCTTAAAATTCGCATATTTACACATCACTACAACCGCTCGGAGAAAGGAAATGCTCGGAGGGAGAAGCAATCGGGAGCTTTCACAAATGTCTCATCTTATTTTCCAATGCATTTGAAAGTGTGTTAAAACTGGGAACACCCAAAACAATTTGATAAAATGCTTCCTTTTGCTAATAATATGTTTGCAAAAAAATTTCGCGATTTATGCTATAAACTTTTTGTTTGATTTTGTAAAAACGCATTTTTCTTCATGTGCACGAAAAATGGCATAACTCCTTGAAGATTTTATGAAATTTGATATTCTTTAAAAAAAAGTAACTCTGTAACATTTTTTTAAACGCATTAGCAATCGTTTGGGTTATCGACCTTAAAAAATGGATGTTGCCTTGAAAAGTTATAAGCTTTTGAAATACATCAGCGAAAAAAGCGGATACATTTGTATTGTAATAAAAATTGCCTGAATTTCAATAAAATCGTGTTTATTAAAACAATTTAACAAGTTGTTCTGCCAATCGTTTTAATAAACACGATTTTATTGAAATTCAGACAACTTTTATTGCAATTACATGAGCTGCAACTTTATTTTTAAAGATTCAGGGCGAGGCAAGCGTTTTCAGGGTTCGAAAATGCACGCAATCGATTTTGCGCCTAGAAAAACCCCTAGTACAAGTTTCTGGCCGATTTTATAGCGTTTTTGTGGATGTTCCCATTTTTGGCCAGCTTTCGACAGCCATGTCCCTCTGAACACGGTAGCGTTCGGTCTCTCCTGGTATTTTTATTAATTACAAAAAATTGATTACAAAAAATTATTTATTTATTTGAATGTCCATGTAAATTTTGATTCTTTGGCGTTCCATGTTAAACTAAAAATTTTTTAAATATAAAATATTGAAGCTTTTCTCTCCTACATCGCTTTGGTTTGCCAGCTTTTTCCATTTCATCAGCTTTCTTTCCAGGGCCCAACAGCATGTGAATACCGCAATACCATTTTAGTCCATATTTTGGTTCTAATGATTGATCACGAGCACAACTACCAGGGAACAGTTTACTATCACAAATTCCACATTTGAAACAGTTCCGATGGACTATAAATTTTAGATTTTTTAAAATATTTCAACTGTCAAAAATCATACTGGTGATTCGATCAACAGTGATATCGTCGCACATGGCGATAGTTTGGTCGCATGCTTTGCATTTTCCGACAACGGGTGTTTGAGGACTAATAATAGTGGCACCAGAAGTGGCAGAGACACCTCCAGTTGCGCCACCTGCAGCACCACCAGCAGCTCCGTCACCAACACCTCCAGCTGCTCCGCTGTTAGCTCCACCAGCAGCTCCACCAATAGCACCTTCAACAGCACCACCCACAGTTCCACCAGCAGCATCTCCTCCAGAACCACCAGTAGCTCCTCCAGCAGCAGCGCCAGCTGCTCCTCCAGCAACACCACCAAAGGCTCCACCTGCTGCATCACCACCAGGTCCGCCAAAGGCTGCTCCATCAGAACCAGTTCCACCAACTTCAGTACCAGCATGACCTGCACCACCAGCTCTTCTTGCAGCTATGGCATCAAGCATACTAATTGGTCCGGAAGGTGCTTCTGTTGGACTAGTTCCTGTTCCAACAGCTGTTGGGCTCGATAAAGGACCAGTTCCCGTTGGACTCGATAAAGGAGAAGTTCCTGTTGGGCTTGATAAAGGTAGGTCTTAAGTTTTTAAAGCATTTTTAAAAAGTTGAGAAAGCATACTTTTCTTTCCTCGACCTAGTTTATCCAACTCAGCAGCCTTTTTTCCTGGGCCCCATAGCATATGCTCAAGATTACAATACCAATATAACCCATAACGACCCTCCAAAGCTTTATCTCTTGAACAATATCCAATTTGCAATGGGTAATCGCAAATTCCACATTTGAAGCATTTTTTGTGAACTAAAATTAAATTCTTTGAACGAGTTTTTTTATTATCTTGGGTTGTAAAATTCTTTTTCACATAAATATCGACAAACTTTTTTTGTTTACTTTATTTCAATTATTCATTTTCACAGGATGAACGGATGCGCAGATTAATACGAGTTAGTCCCAAATTACTGGAAGAATTTTAAAAGTTTCCAGAATCCTGGGGACAGTGATGGCGCGTCTGGGGTCCGTCAAGGATATAACTGACAAAACCGGTATGGGGAGAGGTGGAGCAGCACCAGGTATGGGAGACACAATCAACGTAAAATCGGGTTTTTGAGCTTCGGACAAGGTAGTGAATATTTTGCACCTGCGATTTGACTCGAAATGACTTTTAAAAATTTTCATGCGTTAATCTCACTCCATAAATTCAAATTGGAGCTCCCTCGAACTGTTTAACACTAAGGTCAAACTTTAGAGATAGACAAAAAAATTTCAAAATTGACTAGCATTAGCTTTAGGTAAAAAATGAACTGATGAAAGTCTTTCTTTCTACATGGCCTAAGGCGTGGCCCAACGAATAAATTTTGCCTGGCCTAGCAGTTGCTCAAGAATAAAACATGTTTTCTTGTAATGCATATTTATTATTTGAGCGTTAAAAATATTACTCTTTATTTGATCAACTGTCATATCTTCATCATAGAAAATACCGCTATCACAAACTCTACAAGTACCAATATTAGGCCTATCAACATAATTAATACCACCAAAAGCTTGTTGCATGTTTGTTAGTAAACAAGATCTATATTAAAAAAATATATAAATGAAAATTTTGATAATGAAAATTTTAGTGTTAATACTTCTTAAAAAAAGAAAATCAAATCCATGTGGGTGATTGTGTAGGAGCATTTCTCTAAGAAAGAAGCAGGTATTGAGATCAGGCTTTTGCACATGTGTTCAAATTGATTGCCGGAATTTTTTTATCGTTTGAACGCATAAAAATTAATCGAAAGCAGGGACTTAAGTTGGAAAAAGTTCAGTCTTCTGTTTACCACAAAATTGATAGAGGGCAAAAGAACAGCTGCCGATTTGTTGGATCATTTTTTCATGCCTTCTATTCATTGATAAACATATTTAAGAGACAATATCTCGAGATGTCGAACCTGAAAAATTTTCTTCTCACGTGTGCGACAAGACCTAGCAAATATTAAAGTAGGATGCTCGAAACAATTTTTAAAGCCGTTCCCGACCAAATTCTCAAACCCCCAAAATTCCTTTAGCAGCTTAGACAGTGTACTACCCCCAATTTTAAGCCATTTTTCAAAATTTCAAACGCGTATAACTCCGTGAAATCGCTCTTTTATGGCCTAAAAATGGCATATATCGATGAGATACATTCTCCCGAACATTCTTGTAAATTTTCATCGAAATCCGAGAACCTTGGATTTTTGCCCCTATAGAACCTAGTGCCAAGCCACAATAGGGGGCAAAAATCCAAGGTTCTCAGATTTCAATGAAAATTTACAGGAATGTTCGGGAGAGTGTATCTCATCGATATATGCCATTTTTAGGCCATAAAAGAGCGATTTCACGGAGTTATACGCGTTTGAAATTTCGAAAAATGGCTTAAAATTGGGGGTAGTACACTGTCTAAGCTCCTAAAGGAATTTTGGGGGTTCGAGAATTTGGTCGGAAACAGCTTTAAAAATTGTTTCGAGCATCCTACTTTAATATTTGCTAGATTTGGTCGCACACGTGAGAAGAAAATTTTGCGAGTTTTTAAAATATTGCCTCTTAAAAAAATGGAAAGTTGGATAAAAAACTCTTGAAATATTCATAAAATTATTTAAAAATTTTAAATCATAAATATAAAAACCGATCTCTGTGTCCATCCGTCTGTTACAGCGAGATCTCGGGAACAGTAAATCGGATTGACTGCGGTCTTTTTTAATAATTAGTAGTAGGGGGTAGGTGTGCAGGAAACAAAAAAAGTAATCGGAGAAAAATCTTTTCTCATTTTTTACCTCTTGGGGACCAAAGGGAAAAATCGAATTTTAAAAAGTTCTACAAAACGGATGATTTTTTGTACTCTGGGTTTTTCGATACGAGGAACATGATGGCGATATTATTTTTTAACAAATTTTTTGTAAAAATTAAAAAAGAGGAAGCTAATAACTAAATAATAATCAAATTTCAAAAATGGCTCCAAATCAGCTAATTTTTTCTTCTCGGGGGTTTCGACTATGGGGAGCACTAGTACGAAAGAATTTTTCAATTTTGACCTCACGGCGTATACCTAACGAAGGGGTATAAAACCCAGGGGAAAAAATATGCGAATTTCAAAAATGGCTCCAAATCGACTAATTTTTTCTTAGCGGTGTTTTCGACTATGAGAAACACTAATCCAAAAGAATTTTTCAATTTTATCCTCAAGGGTATACCTATCGAAGGTACGCCCTTGGTATTTGGTTTTTCCAAAAGTTTTTACACTTCACTTTTCACTTTACATTTTTCACTTTTTTCAATTGCCGAATATAAAAAACCCAGAGGCCAAAATATGAATTTCAAAAATGGCACAAAATCAGATAAATTTTTATATCTAGAGATTTTTCAACATAGTAAACACGATGTGATGCTAATTAGCAATTTTGGCTTAAGTGGTGTACCTAAATTTGGAAGCGATAACCCCAGGGTTGCCACATGCAAACCTCGGAAATATAGCAAAAATGACGAAAAATAGGGTAGAAACATGCCAAAACTTTTAAAAATAAGGCAAATGCCATATTTTTCAATGCCCTAGGACTATGAAAAGTATGGCAAAAAACCTAAAAATAGGACAATGTGATATAAATATGGCAACGTGGCAACTCTGAGTAACCCTAAAGTGGTTCAAAAATTCAATTTTCCAAAAAATGCTCTACAAAAGAATTGTTTGCACCGTAACCGTCTGTAACATTGACGTCAATGACGTCGAGATCTGTAACATCGGCGCGCGAAGCGTGTGTCAGGGCTAATAAAATTAATTTGTGCAAAAACGTTATTAATATTCTTTGTAAAACATTAAATTTGTATCAATATGTATATTCATTTAAAAACATCAACAAAATTTGCATGTTTGACCCAATAACGTACATAAACAGGATAAATTCAATATTCGAAATCAAAAATAAATCACTTGTCAGTGTGTCATTTTATGCCAGATATTTACGAAATGTCCTATGCAGATTTAGGAAAATTTAACAATGAGTGGACTGATGTAAAAAATGCCGCAATCTTTACTAGCATAGTTTGTATTGCAATGATAATTATTCTTGTTCTTTACTTGCTTTATTCATATCAAGGTAAGAAAAATTAAAAGGGGAGGTTGTAAATATTTTTATCTTTTATTTAAAAAATAATATTGAGTTCGGAAATTGAAGTCGTTTTTTGAAAACGGCGCTTTTAAATTTTCAAACATCATTTTCGTTTTTCCCAATCGAAAATAGATGGAATAGCATTTTTTAGACATGGTTTAGTAAATTTTCTTAATTTTACATAAAATTAAGATAAACCATCTTGCTTATCAAAATCTTTGATTCAAATTTTTTGACAAAAGAAAATAAAAAAAGTCATGGAAAACAGTAATTTTTTCATAAATTATAGAATCTTCAAAAATTAATTCTGATAAATCTGATAAAGCGAAAATTATTCCAACAATGCAAACTTCATCTACCAAAAAACCAATTCAAGAATTTGAAGATATTATTTTATAATATGTTTTTATTATTAAAATAGAAATTTTTGAATATTTTTTAATGTCAATTTTCACAAATTGATTCATTAATAAAATTACAGGGTCTATCAAGGGCGTATTTCTTGGACGGGCTTTGAAGACACCTTTAAAGATCCGTTTTTTGTAATTTTTTATCATTGAATTATTTCCTATGCAAAAACAGCACCGCAACATTTTTTAATGCTTGCTTTTAAGCTGAAAATACTCAGAAAATTTCGATTTTGATGAAAAGTTGGCAAATTTGTTGAAAAATAGGGAAGTTTGATGAAAAATATGGAAAATTTGGTCAAATTTTTGGTACAAAAAATCATAATGAGGAAGCATTAGGATTAGTGCCTCTAATACTAAAGTACTACGACAACAACTAGTACAATAACAACGTTACCACCTAGTGGAAAATAAATGTAAGAACAAAATTGGGAGCTCGTCTACATGGAGGAGGGGGCTATCCACGTGATTTTTAAAACAATGCTTCCTTGATCCTGATTCAGGAAAATAGATGTGTGTATTGAAGAGAAAATCGAAAAATTTTGAAATTTCTCCCTCAAAATCATATTTCTGGGGGTAATTTCATGCGGAGAATCGATTGCGCACATTTATAAAAAAGAGTTTTGAAAACGCTTTCCTGACCCTGATTCAGGGAAATTAGTACATGTTGGATTTTCACTTCAATACACACTCTTATTTCCCTGAATCAGGGTCAAGGAAACATTTCGACTCTTCGGGGATGCGCTGAATCGATTTCTCGCATAAAATAACCCTTAGAACGATGATTTTAGAAGAAAAATTCAAAACTTTCATATTTTCGCTTCTATACACACATCTATTTCCCTGAAGCAGGGTCAAGGAAGCATTTTCACGCACCAGGAATGCGCGCAATCGATTTTTCGCCTAGAATTTACCCTAAAAAGTCGGTTTTTAGAAGAAAATCGAAAAAGATTTTTTTGAAAAAAATCACGTGGGTGGCCCCCCATGTAGACGAGCTCCCAAAATTGAAATATTGATTTTAAAAAATAAATTTTTTAAATGCAATTTCAATAAAGTTATCATAATACTTTGTTTTGCAAATTTCAAACTTGAATTTGAAAGAAAAAGGTTGCAAGTAAAAAAAGGATTTAAACAAAAAAGTCAAAGGATTTCAATTTTTAAGATAAGAGAAAAACTACAAACTATAAAATTTTTAGATGCCAACAAAAGAGAGTATACGCAAAATATACTTTCTCTAACTCTCTAACCATATTTACAACAAATGAAGTGAAAATAGTTTTACTTGATGACGGGACTAGTAAAATCGTGTGGTATCTCTGGTTCCTCTGCATTTATGCGAGAAAATCTTTCGCCTTTTACTAAAGATTTCCGTGCAGGGGGACGCTTATGAGTATTACTCAATTTTTGGACGCCTCCTTTGGGAGGTAAAATTGCAACTCCTTCAAAATTAGCTTGGTGTTTTTCTTGGGAAATATCTTAGAATTTAATTTTAGAAATTTTCAGACTACAGCACACAAAAGATGTTTGTCTGTTCTAATAAGTTTATAAAAAGAGTTAGAAAAATATTGCATATGTATTTGAAATAAACAACACGCTAGCCATCTATCCTCATGTTATTTCAATAACACTTTCGTCATTCCCAAGCGATATTTTTCTACATAAATTTTTGTATTTCTTCACTTATTTAGGGTTTATAGCTATTGAAGAAGCCAACATTAATTTCTTTAATTTTTTTGAACACACTAAATTTTCAAAGTGTGGCTTAAATGTGCTAGGTTTGTGTCGTGTTTCGCAAATATTTTACTATAAAAATTATTAAAAATAAATTTTGATTTTGAAGAAAAATGGCATTCAGTGCGCACAAAGCCCCTGAACAAATCTACGTATTCGAAACCGATGACGCCATTCTCGAACGCCAAGCCTCCCATTTATATACGCAATTCCAAACATTTTGTTGCTTTCACTGGCGCTAGTATTAGAACTTCAGCTGGTATTCTCGATTTTCGTGATCCACAAGGAATATGAACTTTGCGAGCAATAGGAGAATTTCCAAGAAGCCGGCAATCGACTATATCTAGGGTTGCATAAATGATACAAGAAGTCAACGAAGCTATCGAGAAAACAAAAGAAAAAGGCGAAAATCGATTTACAAGTTGAACTGCTCAGAAAAGTGGCATAATTTTTTAAATAAAATTTAAATAGCTTAAATGCCACCCAAAGATACCTAAATGCCACCTTTTGTAAAAAACCATTATGCATCCCTAACTATACCTGCAGTGCCAACAACAGGACATATGGCATTGATTGGAAAGGGATAGATTGTTAAAATTTTTGGTTAGTCAAAATATGAATGGTTTGCATAGAAGATCTGGTTTTTCACCAGACTGCATGGGAATTCAATTTTGGAGCAGTGTAAGAAGTGTGGGAGAGAATAACAAGTAATTGGCCTTAGAAAAAGTCTTTCAGTAAATCACAGAAGGATTTTTTCAGGTACCCTTCTTTGTCAGTAAATCACTAATTCTTGGTTTTTATTTATTTATATTTACAATATTAATCTAGTTAGCTATTTATTATACATCTTCTTTTTCAATTAATTTTTGCACTTTTTCATTAGGTTTTTGTAATAAAAGAGCTTTTTGATTTTTCTTATTCTTCTTGCGGCCACTCCAACTTTCTTCCGGACCTGGCATGTGGTCACCAAGAGGATTATTTTTTGTTTCGGTTACATTAACTTGGAAGAAAACCATATCGAGTAAAACAACAAGACATAAAGAGAAGTACGGAAGTGGTTTCCAATAATCAGCCTAAATTTGCATTTTTATTTTAAAAAAATTAGGGTATTTTTTGAATACCAAGAAAAACACTTGTGGAGATAAAACTACTCCAAGACGATTGAATAGTTGTCCGAATGAGAAAGAGATATTTCTTATGCAAGTAGGAAAAAGTTCAGTAGCACAAATTCCATTCACGAGATACATTTGTGCAATAAATCCCAAGATTATCAAGGCTGCAATTCGTAGAAGTGTGGATAATTCAGCTTGATTACCTAAACATTTACATTTTTACCATCCTCATCTATTCATTTTGAAGAGAATGAGGGATGCGATACTCCATTTTTCCGGAGTAAACATGAACAAAAATAACTGTAGAAGAGGGAGGTCCCAAATGGACAACTCTTATTTGGAGAATAAATCCCCTCTTTGGATCTGAATGTCCTCTTTCTCCTACCTGTTGCAATAACCACCACAAATGTCATCAAACATGTCGAAACTAAAACCAAGGTACCAAAATGGATAGCTTTTCGACCAGCTTTAGGACATTTTATTTCCAGCACTGATAAAATACCACCAGAAATATATCTAACTATACCAGTTAACATCAAATTCATATAGGCTGAACCAGCAATATTTTCAATGTTGAAAAAGATTGCAGATGTCATGAGAGAGGTAGTAAAGCTAAAATTAGTTTAAATATTCTTGTATGTCAGGCACATAGCAAGGGAGACGGGTATTAAAGTTGATTTTTTGCCAAAAAATTAAGTTTTTTTGTTAAAGGGGGGGGGTATTTTTCCATTCTGTGATAAAAAATTCATATCTTGGCAATGTTTAAACTCACAAGCTAATAGCAATTGAAAGTGAATATCTAGTCAAGTCAGGAGTATAAAATAAGTGCACAAGAGTATATTTGTTATTATTTGCCTGTTTTTCCATGAAAACCTAAAATTTAAACAAAATCATGGCTTATATTAATATACCATACTTGGTGCTCTTTATTTAAAACATGGTCCACAAGGAAGTCATCAAATTCTCTTCGGTCAATGCGGAAAATACGTTTAAGTACAGCTTTTGCTTCTTTCATTTTTCCTTTTTGAATTAGATATCGAGGACTCTCACTTACAAAACTAAAAGGCATTTATGAACTTTAGTACTCATCTTACAAGGTGTCTCTAAAAAACCTGATTTCTCGATTTTTGAGCGATTTTTTTCAAAAATTTTCAAGTTTTTAAATCTTTACAAAATATCCTATTTAGGGTTTTTCTATGCGAGAAATCGCGCATTGCCGAACCTTGAAAACACTTTCTTTACCCTGATTCAGAGATGTGTTATTGAAGTGAAAATATGTTAATAGAGGGTCAGGACAGCGTTTTCAAGGTCTGAAAATGTGCGCATTCGATTTCTCGCCTAGAAAAACCCCAAGGGTATTTTAGAAAGTTAAAATTGAAAATTTTGAAAAAAATCGCAAAAATCCGATTTTTTTGGACATCCTGTACAGATTGTTACACTCTTTGCACGTGAAATCCCATTGGCCATCAGCCGAAAAAGCGTAAGAGTCCCCCTTATGTGATTTTTGCAATTGTCCAACAGACGAAAAAAGTGTAAGAGCCCCTCTTAAGTACAACCCCCGTTTGAAGGGGCTCGTTACACCTGGTCATCAAGTCTGGAAAACGGTTCCTGATCACTTAATGTCGTCAGACTAATCAAACCACGTTTAGTTAATCATGGCATGGGAACATTTTTTCTCATAGCTTATGAATTTTCAAAATCTTACAGACAAACAATAATTGCTGGCAAAGCCAACGCCGCTGAAGTCCTAGCTAAAAGTTTCCACTCTCCACAACAATATGCTATAATAGCATAAAAGATAATTACAGGAGATCCACCACCAATATTATTAATCCAATATCTATCTTTGGGAGGTAATATTTCAAGGGAATA
>JAQGBS010003368.1:0-11626 GCA_034698545.1 Acrobeloides obliquus
TCGGGATCAAAAGTTATACTCAAAATAAGGAAGAGGTAAAAATCTCGAAATTACGGTTTTTTATGCGCCACCCTGTAGTTTTATACTTTTTACATCTAGAATTAAAAAATATTTTTTGAGTTTTTCTAGTCATTTTTTTCGCTTCAATGAACTTTTAATCGCCTTAATATAGCTCCTACTACATTTTTAACGTTGCGCGGAAAAATCTATGACCATCAAGTACCGTCACTTCCCTTGTATGAATATTGTGTATTACAACAAAAATCTGCAGTCGAATCACAAAAATTCTTGCACCATGCGAAAGAGCAACGTTGAAACACTATTCTGAAAAAATCGCGTCGAAAATACATTTTTCTGTCCGGACCATTTCAAAAACGGCATTAAAACTGTAGGAGTGTCCCTTTAACGGACATGAAATAGAAAACATAGATCTTTCGATCTGCTGATAGGAAGAAATTATTGGGATTAAACCAATTTTGAATAGGAAAAAATCAATTATTCCAATTCTGCGTTTTGCTGATACAGTCGACTTTCTCTCTCTCTCTTAATAAAACATATTTTAAGGTCGTCGGTGGATGTTACGCTGGACAAGGGGAATATCCATGGGAAGGACTTATCCAATTTTTCACTGGTGGTGTTAACGAAACATGTGGGCTGACTTTAATTTCTCCTAGCTACGCACTAACTTCGGCAAGATGCATGTGAGTTAATCGCCCGAATCAGAGAGCGAACGGGCCTAGTATCAGACCGGGCCCAGTACCCCCATAGAAAGCCGGTCGGTCCATCGGCACCCTTGAGGTCCTGTGTCTGGATCAGTGTTGCCAACCAACATACAATTTCTTCGGTCCAAACCGACAACTATCGGTTTGTACCGACATCAAAAACCAACAGTTTCATAAATATTAATGATAAAAATGAATTTTTTGAGCTTCCAGATGTCTTTTTGTATTGTCGATCCAAACCGACAACAGTCGGTTCAGCCCAGTCCCTTTAAGGAATCAAGAGTCCTAGACCCGGGCCCCTTGGGATCCCTGATCTAGGACTCTTGAGGTTTAAGCTCCTTAAGGGGACGGGGTCTGGGCTCAGAGCCCTAATCTCCCTTATATGATGATTCGAATCATCAAAATAAAGCCTGGGTCCTATGACCCTCGTCCCCTTACGAACCTAGACCTCTTAGGCCCGATCTCTTAGAAACCGAAAAGCCCAGGATCGTCTTCCCTAGGGGTTGAAGGGCCCAGGCCCAACCCCCTTAAGAAGTCGAGAGTCCTAGACGATGCCACTTGGAGGGATCTGGGCTCAAAGCCCTAATCTCCCTTATATGCCGGACCGGGGCCTCGGTCCCACGGACCCGTTCCGCTCTCTGGCTCAAATGTACCTCATATATTTCATGGATTTAGAAATATCTCCCGAGAAACATATTTTAACAATGTAACCATCCTTCTTGGCGCCGTCAACATTTCTGACGTCTCCGGCATAATCACTACTATTAACCAAAGCTTCATCCATCCAGACTATAATGTTAGCACACTAAATCACAATATCGCTATCATAAAGGTATTTGATATCGAAAATAAATTTTTTATGACTTTCAAACCTAGCTCAATATCAAACTCAATTTTACCAACAACATTCAACCTATATGCTTGCCGGCGACCGATCGTAGCCTCATTCACCAACCGAGTGTTGTAGCCGGCTGGGGATTCTACTCGTTTGATAACTATACTTGTAAAGGTGCAAATTATATCAACGCGACAAATATAAACTATCAAAATTCTACGGCTCCGTCACTAATTAAAGCGACAGTCCCGGTGATCGGTTATGAATTGTGCCAGTAAGTGCAAGCCCTTACAAGAAAACCGATAGACTTGCCCCGATTTTGAAGAAACCCAACTAGATTGTTCACATATCCAAGTTTCGGAGCAAGTTCCCTTATGGATTGTCACTTGGCGTGGTCAAAATTTTAACAAAATTTTTTTTCTTTCTATAAAAATGACCCTACTAGGGGTAATTTAATGCGGGGAATCGATTGCGTTTCCTTTGGTCTGAGCCTATGCCTAAAGTCTATTGCGCGCATTTCCAACGCTTGAAAACGCTTCCCTGACCCTGAATCAGGGAATTGAAGTGTGTGTATTGAAGCGAAAATCGACAATTTTTAAATTTTCTGCCTGAAAATGACTTTCTGGGAGTAAAAAGGATCTTTAGATTTCATGAGATTTCATTATTTATAGGATAAGCTTAAATTTAGGCTATATTACCCCGAAGAAGCTAATGTCACTCTTACAAATGCTACCTTATGTGCTGGCACTGATTGGAGCGGTGCTTTGGCTCATGGTGATCGTGGTACTCCTCTAATGATAGCTAGTAATGGTACATGGTTCCAAACAGGAGTTTTTTCGGGGCATTGGTACAACACTAGTGTGCATGAAGCTTTAGCTCAACGTGAGTTGATCTCCAATTTATTGCTATTAAAAAAATTTTAGGGTTGTATGTGCGAGTTTCCTCGTATTGCGATTGGATCAATAGCACAACAAATGGGGAAGCTCAATGCACCAACGTAGACCTACCGACTCCAGCACCATCACAGGAACCAGGAAAAGGTTTAGCACCTAGTACTTATGGTGGTTTTGCTCCACTATTAATTTTCTGTGTTTTACTTGTTTTGAATTTGTTTTAAATTTTAATAAAACTTTATAAATGTTTATGTATATAACAAAAATACAGGACGGAACAAAAAACCTTATGTGCTGGCACTGACTTGAGCGGTGCTGGTACGGCAAAAATACTCGGTGGATTTCAAACTCTTCATATATTAAAATTTTTATATAACAATTTTATTTCTAATTATAACAAAATAAACAGCAAACAAAACTGTATTAGAGTATCTGTTTAAACCTCGAAATATCCACCATCAGCTTGGACACATGCGCGAAGTCTTTTTTCTCCAATTATCAACAGAAAAGGCAAGAACATTCACATCAATTCGGTCCCAATCTTCTTGAAGAGCGGCTTTCAATTTTTCGATTGCTCTGAATTTTTTTCATATATCGCGGCTTCGAGAATTCCCTATATTGCATATCAATATCATATTCATCTTAAAAAATCCTTTTAAATGAAATTTTTCAACTATAGGCAATATTGGATGTCATTTAAAAGGATTTTTTAAGATGAATATGATATTGATAATGACTTTATCTAAAATTTTATCAATTGAAATTGTTACATTAAAAACCACATAGTAGAATATATAGGTCGGCAAAATGGGGGGGAGGGGGTCCCCGATGAGGTGGTCCCCCACCACCTTCACCAAAAAAGGACCTTTTTTTATTTTAGCTTGAGGTAGTTTTCTGGCACCCAATTTTTATGGACCACCTCACATGTTCGGTGGAACGTGGTTCCCCCTCAATTTTGGGTTCATAAGTGCGTGGGTCAGGGGAAGATTCCCCCCTTGTCGACCATTGGTAGAATACTTTACCGTTTGGTCTTGATTGTATGAAACATCGGAAATGTAAATTTATGAAACATTCGAAATTTTTTTAATTTTTAAAACAAACCTAGATTAATGACCTCCCCCCCCCCAAAAAAACTTCAATTTGTGCACCTCCTCTGAAAGATTTTCCAAAATGGGGGGGGGATAGTAAAGGGTTCTTTTTTCGTCCAACCTGTTACGTGTATAGTTGGGATTATGCTAGCATATGCTAGAATATTCTAATTATGCTAAAATATTCTCGATTATGCTCGTCATAATCAAGCATAATCTAGCATAATCTTTTTTACCGCATAAATATACCGCTATTTCAGACGGAATTGCGAGTGTTAAAATTGGTTTAATAAAATTACAGTTATTCGCAACCATTAATCTGCTGAACTTTAGAGATTTAAACAAGACGTAATGTGTTATATTTAAACTAAAGCTGAAAACACTTTATGAACAATTAGGGCTTTTTCATAGCTCGAGTGATAAATTTGCGGAGTGGAAAAATGTTCAAATGGCTTGTCTTGATTCTCGTCTGTTTAAAAACGAATGCTCAAGATCACGTAACAGACGCACCAAAGTTTGCTGTCTTGAATGGTCATACGGCATCTGATTCTGTCAACACTTCTACTCTCTCACCCCCATTACACAATAAAGAAATACGAATCAGTCTATTATTTGCTATCCCACCCATTGGTATCGTTTTATACTTCTCCTTGCTATATCTACTCCTTCATAACCGCCAAAAGTACTCCAATGTCTTTTATTTCTTCGTATTGGCAGTCAGCTTCAATGACCTCTATTGGCTCTTCTTCTTTTTGTACCAAGGCGCATGTTTGACCCTAGATCGATGTCCCGGAGGAGAACTCATCAACACTGTTGTGACAACAATCGCTGTCTATGGATTTTATCTATGTATGTTCCTGAACTTGGTGTTGTCTTGGAATCGCTTTTGCGCTATCTATTTCCTCGTGGGTTATGAAACGGTTTTCTTTACGAATAGAATGGCGCTGATTTATTTATTCACTGTATTGGCCGGAAGCGCACTTTGTAACATACCCGGAATTACCTATTGGTATAAATATGTAAGTTTTTTCGAAGAAGATTTTGAAATTTCGAACAACTTGTCCAATTTTAGTACCCATCAATGGGCAGTCATGGATTTGTGACCCTTCCTTCCGAGCAATATATTCAAATCTCGAAAATTATTGACCTGGTTCTGAGCTATATTTTACATATATTGATCGTAGTCTTGTAAGTTTTCTGTTAAACTTGATCAAATGAGTTAGGATGAGCACAAAACTGCGTACTTGCGTGCCGTCTTTATTGCCACAATGATGAAAACTATATATGTTGTATGTTTAGATACGTAGCCGCGTTCATCAAGTATAGGAAACAGTATTCTCAATTGACCCAAAATCAGCAGTCAAACCTTCGTTTCCTATACCAAGCAATGGCTTCGGCAATGCCATGTTTGATGTACATCAATTGCCACCACTTTAATTTGCCTACATTCGAATTGATTCTGGCTGAGCTATGCGCGAGCATAAACCCATTTGTGTATTTATGGTTCAACAGTGAACTGAGAGCAGATTTTGTGAAAATGGTCAAAAGAGGTCGTCAGAATGCTGTTTATAATACAACTGATAATTTGATGACATAATTTTTCGTATACTTCACACAAATTTTTATGTTGCCTAAAAATTCGGAAAATTTTTTTCTTATTCATAAAAATGCATAGAAAACTGTGTTTGGTCGTGATTCAATTTGTACTTTTACTATCTATAATAAATATTTCTTTTGGAATATTTTATAACCAGGGTGTCAATCTACATTTTTTTAAAATAAGGACAGCTGCCTCATAAAATAAGATTTTGGAGTAAAAAAAAGGACAAACCAGAAAATTAACATATCATTTATTTTAATCAGGGCCGTATCCAGGTTTTGGTTTCGGGGGGATTTGATCCCAAAGTTTCAAAAATTTGTCTTGGTCCCTCCATATGTTTTTTTCGAAAATTTTTGAGAAAAACACCCTTATGATTTTTTTCGATATCTCGACAAATTTTCAAAAATCACCTTGGTCCCTCTTGTTTTTCGCGTCGATAGACGCGAAAATTTTTTTGTTGAAAAAAACTTTGATGAAAAAATGACGATTTTTGGTGAAAAAATTAAAATTTTTCAAATACATATTGAATTTTTATTCTTTGATCAATCGTTTCAATAAACAAACTTTTATTGAACAAAATTTTAGCAGGGAATTTCTTCACGAGAAATTTTTGAAAAATTGGAAATTCAAAAATTAATGCTGATTTTTTGGCGTTTATCGTCCCAAATAGAAAAAAATTTAAAATTTCAATAAATAAGGACAAGTAAGGACATAGGTCGAAAATAAGGACAAATCTTCGAAATAAGGACATTTGGACACCCTGTTTATAACTATTTTTTGCATATTGAGGGTGGTTCAAACAGCGAGTATCTGGTAACAAATTGCAGATATCTCAGCGAGGACACGTCTAAATTCCACAAATGATCACAGTATGATATAGCTCAGGTTCCCATCTTTCCAATGAGTGGTCAATCGAGGCTCAATGCGCTTTTTTTGCAGAGTAATGACCGTTTTACTAAAAGTCACCGAATACTCATCTAGTCAAATTATTTAGTCTGCAGACTACAAAAATCTTGAATTAGTCTGCAGTATAGTTGGGATTATGCTAGAATATTCTAATTACGCTAGAATATTCTCAATTATGCTCGTCATAATCAAGCATAATCTAGCATAGGGGTTTGACTGTACTATCTTATTAAAATGTAAACATATAATAACTTTGTTAATCTTTGGTTGCACTTTCTACAATGCTTGAATAGTGACGTTAACAAATTAAACCTACGAACTTCATTTTATTAATATTTACAAAAGTTTTTACGTAGAGTAACTTTGCGTCGAAGAGTTAATTTAGGTTTAGTAATAAGATTTTTTATAGCAAAACATAATAACACTACTTTTCTTTTATGTAGAGTGTTCATAATTGTTTGTATTATTAAATTAGCGCGACCTTTCTAGTGCACAAATTTATTCAATGATCAGGTTCACTTTTTTGATTAAGAGTTATTTCGGTAAAATAAATTAAACTGTGAACAATATTCTAAGAGTTATTAATCTAATCGGTCATAAGGCAAATAATTTAAAGGACCAGTCCAGTAACTTACAATCATATGAAAAATGATATATGAAAAATGGAACATTTTTTGTTTTTACGGCATGTTCTGAATCGTTGTAGTTTTCGAGATAATTGCGTTTGTAATTTTGAATTTGTGTACAAGCTCTTCGTTGTAATACACAAACTTTTTTGAATGAACTCTTTGCTCAAATGTTTAAAAACCAATTCCTCCGTAAAAGCTCTTTTATTTTATTTTTGAACAAAAAGGATCTGTTCGAAAATAAGCTATCTTATTCACCACTAGAGAAATATTTTCCAAAATATGAAGGTAAATCTTCTTATGTTTTTCTAATCGGTAATTTAGGTAAAAACGACTTTAAATCAGCTTCATTATATATTCAACAATTGTTCATGAATGTAAGTTAAAGGACCAGTCAGTTACAATCATATGAAAAAATGAAATATTAGGAAAGATCGTGAAAAATTGAGCATTTTTTTGTTTTTACGGCATCATCGGCCCAATTCCTAGCTTGAACCGTACGGTTAACCGTGAACCGTACGGTTCAAGCTAGGAATTGGGCCATCTGAATCGTTTTCCCCATCGAGATAAATGTATTTGAAAATATGAATTCGTGTACATGTTTTCGTTATAATAATCAAACTTTTTTGAATTTTTTGAGAAAAAATCGTGAAAAATTAACATCAACCGACAGGGAATTTTATGCTGAACAACTTTGCTAATTGAAGTTTGTGTAAAAAATTATTTTCTCAGATCAAAAATGCAAAATAAGTTTAAATTCATGCAGGGTTTTCGTTTCAATATATAAACATTTAAATTTATTTTGTATTTTGGATCTGAAAAAATAATTTTTTACTCAAACTTCAATTAGCAAAGTTGTTCAGCATAAAATTCCCTGTCGGTTGATGTTAATTTTTCACGATTTTTTCTCAAAAAATTCAAAAAAGTTTGATTATTACAACGAAAACATATACACAAATTCATATTTTCAAATGCATTTATCTCGATGGGGAAAACGATTCAGATGATGCCGTAAAAACAGAAAATGCTCCATTTTTCATGTTCTTTCCGAATATTTCATTTTTTCATATGATTGTAATTGACTGGCCTGGTTCTTTAAACTCGAAATTCGTTTAAAAAATTTAATTTATAGAACCAAAAAGAAATAAAAAAAGACAGAATTTTCCCACATTTTACAATGCAATAGATACCAAAAATGTTGAGTTAATGTTTGCAGACTCATGTGGTATACTAATTGAAAAAAATTTATCCCGATCTGGAATGTCATAATTTGTTTTTAATTTTCTTCAATAAAAGCTTAGAACCGGAAGACGAGGCTGAGCCCCCGAGCGCCGAAGGCGCTCAAGGGCTCAGCCTCGCTTTGATGTCAAAGAATAAACCTGGAAAGAGACGCAAAAAAATAAAAGCGAAAAAATAGGCAATTTTTTATGAAAAGCTGGGCGACTGAAATGGACTTAAACTCGATTTTTGGCGAGCTTTTTAAATACATTAGTAAATTATTGAACACTCTGTATATAACAAAAATATAGGGTGGGGCAAAAAAATGAACTTTTTTGCGATTTTTGTATGAATTTGGGATCCGAATTTTTTCTCTAAAAATCAATCCTCTAGGGGTGATTTTATGTGGGGAATCGATTACATGCATTCTCGAAGCGTGAAAATGCTTTCCTGATCCTTCAAGGAAATAGGTTTGTATAATGAAGCGAGAATCGAATAATTTTGATTTTTCTTACTCAATTTCTTTTGCTTAAAAAAGTCAATAAAACATCATTTTTAGCTATCAATTTTTAACGAATTTTTCAATTTTTGTCGAATTTTTCAATTTTTGTCGAATTTTTCAATTTTTAACGAAATGTTAAATCTTTGACAAATCTTTCAATTTTTAATTGATCCATTTTATTCGGTCCTTTTTGGACTCTAATACAAATGACATCACACGCTTGAGTCAACATCGCTATATTGATAAGTAAGCGCATGATTGTACACATAAACATATAAAATCAATATTCGTGTAGGAAGATTCCTAGAAATATAAGCATCATAAAAAGTAATATCGGAGTGATTCAATTTTTCGCTGATCTTTTTATGAATTGCTTATCACTTTTTTCCTAGATTTATAAGGTTTGTAAAGGTGAATGGCATGATTGTAAAGGGCCAAATACAGAACTTCTTTGAAAATAAAATTTACTCTTACCCTTAACAAAGTTTTTGGAGAAATACAAAATTTAATTTTCGTTAACGATTTTTCTATGCCTATAAATGGCTGCAGACGATCCAAAATATCAATGTGGATGTGGAAGTAGACATGTTAGAGTAAGGTTTTTGTGAATTTATTTTATTGTGAAAAATTTTTTAGCAAGGTGCAAATATACTAGCTTGGATTATAATTGGAATTTCATTAATTGCATTTGTAGGAAGTTGGTTTTTAGTCAGGTGGTATAATGCATTTCCGTTATTTATTACAATTACTATTTGTGGCCTAGTTATATATGGTGATAAACAAGAAAAATCATGGATGTTTTTACCGTTTTTAATACTTGAAGTGAGTTTTATGGTGAGATGAGAGAAGAGAACGCAATTCCAGCCCCTCCTAATCAGGTCATTTGACATTTCGAAACGTTTTTTATGTTTTTGAGGATTTCTCCAGAAATACAAAGCCAATCCTGATAGTTGCGGCGTCGTTAGAAAGCTGGATTTCGTAGCAATCGAATGACACCAAATCATGCAATAACTCTTTCTGGTTGAGGAGTTATTGCATAATTAGTAAAAAATGTCAGTTTTTCGACACTTTTTAATAATTATGCAATAACTCCTCCTCAACCAGAAAGAGTGATGGCATGATTTTGATGTCATTCGATTGCTACGAAATTCAGCTTTCTAACGACGCCAAAATGATCAGAATTGCCTTTGTATTTCCGGAGAAAAAAGTTTAGAAATGTCAAGTTTCGAAACATCAAATGACCTTTAATCATAGGTGGATAGGAGTTCATTTATAGACCCCACATCCGTTCTTGGATGTCTGACCCCCTTCCGCTAATTTGACCGAAGGCCGAAATTTTAAATGATGGTAAACCCTTATGTTTTTCCCAAAAAATTTTCCACCAAAAATGACAAAGTTTGCCATTTTTCCAACAAAAATTACATTTGTTTTAATAAAAAAAACTTAATTATTTTACAAATTTTCAATTTTTGGAAAATTTTTCAAATTTTTTTGTCATTTTTAAACCATTTTTTGACCCCCCCCCCCCCTCCCGCTACTTTTGGAAAAATGGACCTATCCACTTATGCTTCTAATGAGAGGACTTTGTGTCGGGGGCCTACAAAGATTGAATATAGCCCCCATAGTGGCCTGCTCCACTAATGATGGTAAAGTTTCGATGAGGACTGGGCACATTGTTAGCCAAAAAAGAAATTTAGGGCATTGAAATAATTGGGTATTTTCTTCTTGCTATATTCTACATAGTTTACGCTATTGTTTTACCTTTCAATGACTATGATATTTTGAGTACGAATGTCAATCTTACTAGAAATGGTAATTGTTATATGGCCCCAGACCCGTACGCGCAAAGAAGGATGGGGGACTTTTGCGCCTTCACATATGCGCAACGACACTTGCGCACGCGACTTTTGAGCACCCGATTTTTGCACCCAGACATTTGTGCTCTATAATTGCGCGACGATATCTGTACCCCTACATATGCGCGCTAATAATTGCGCTCCGACATTTGCGTACCCGGTATATGTGCGCTAATAATTGCGCCCCTACCTCCCAAAAATTCGGGGCTATTATGTATGACTCCACTCCAAAATTTATTTTTAGAATACCGAGTAGTATTAATCGTCATCGCAATTATTTTACTCCTTTTCTTAACACTTTATTCATATGCTTGGATAGTAATTTTTCGAGCTTATCAATTTATACGAGATGAAATAGAGCCAAATAGGTTCGGAGTAAGAACAATGGTGTATAGCCAACCAGAAGTTGGTTATCCTCAAGTGATTTATCAATCTCATCCACCACAGCATATACAGCCTTCTCAACCTCCACCATTATATGAACAGCATACAAATTATGGTGCTTATGAAAATCAAGAAGTTGTTGTACAACAAAATTCACATATACAACATATGTATGATGATCCATCGAATCTCGAATCTTTTGAAAGTCCACAGCCTTATGGACAAGTTCAAGAAAAATTTAATGGTTAAAGAACCATCTATCAAGGTTGTGTAAAATATTGTAATTGATAAAAACATTTTATTTATTGATAATTACAATTTATTTATTTACAAAATAGATATGTTACAGTTTTACAAAATTCACATATACAAAAAAGTAAGGGGATATCCTTATGTTTTATCTAAAAATCAGTTTTATCTGAAAGAATTTACGATTTATCGTGGCTTAAACCTAAGCCTAGGCCTACGCTTAGGCCTAAGTCTAAGCCTAGACCTAAGCCTAAGCCTAAGCCTA
This sequence comes from Acrobeloides obliquus, assembly GCA_034698545.1. NCBI lineage: Eukaryota > Metazoa > Nematoda > Chromadorea > Rhabditida > Cephalobidae > Acrobeloides > Acrobeloides obliquus. The sequence goes on from JAQGBS010003368.1 coordinate 11,145, forward strand.
GGCATAAGCCTAAGCCTAAGCCTAGTCCTAAGTCTAGACCGAAGCCTAGGCCTAAGCCAAGATAAAGCGTAAATTCTTTCAGATAAAACTGATTTTCAGATAAAACGGTACTGATATTAAGAATAGAAGAGCGGATCCACGAAGTTCAATATTTTACGCTATCCAAAAACTCCGTAAAGGAGCTGAGATCTGAAGAAAAAATCGCCCCGTTATTGTCGTCCCGTTTTTGTTTCCTATTCTTGTTCGTCCCGTTATTGTATGCCACTTTTTTCCCCGTATGGAGAGGTATTTTAAAAGACCCGTGACAATAAACTTTTTTTCTATAAACATCAACCCGACCCAAAAGTAATCAAGGAAACAGCAGACTTCCTAAAAGACGAGGAAAAACCGAAGAAAATAAAAAAGTTCAATATACTAGCAATCACCACAACTAAATTATTAACATGAACACATAGCATAGCAAAAGGCGACTCAACAAATGC
>JAQGBS010003369.1:0-11622 GCA_034698545.1 Acrobeloides obliquus
GCGTTCAAATAAGCCTTGTGAATTTTGAGAATTACATCCGGTCTAGTCAATGATAATAAGTCATTGTTGCCCTTGAGGGGTTTTTCATGGTCTTTGAGGATATCACCACGAAAATCGTGTTCTTGTAAATGTTCCCGCTGTATCATAGTACCCATGGCCCCGTCGATGACCATTATCCGCTCGGCGGCGGTTTTCTTGATGGATGCGAAAATCTCGTCACGTTTTGAGGGCATGCTAAAATTGGAAAATTTCAAAAATTGAAATTTTTTGAAAAATATTGAATTTTTCAAAAAATGAAAAAATTGAATTTTTTCAACTTTTGAACATTTCAGTTTTGAAAAAATTGAATTTTTTTCAAAAATTGAAATTTTTGAAAAAAATTCAAAATCGAGTAAAAAGGTAAAAAATTCAACAAATAGATGTCAAAATTTTCCAGACTATACATAAAATACAAGAACTGTCTATACGAAACATTTTTCCTTCTTCTCTTGTCAATAAAATTTAGTAAAGATAAAATAAAAAAAGCGTCAAAAAAAGTGGTCACTACTCGTCTATTCCGTGTTGGCATCGCTTTCGTCCACGTGAATGAGAAATGTTGGAGAAAGAAGAGACCTGTGTGTACATAGCTGGTAGTTTCCCCAACCAGAAATAATCGAAGATCAACCCGACTGATTATATAGATGTCTCCGTCAAGAAATCTTTCCAAAATGGAAAGATCGCCGAGAGAAAATTACTGAATAGATTCAATTCAAAAGTAACAAATAAAAATGAAATGAACAGAAAAATGATCGGAGAATTGATTTTTGCAATTTTTTTAGTTAAAAGCCCAAAAAAGGTGAAAAAATCGATAAAATGGCCCAACGCTGCTTAACTTGCCAGATCGGACGGGATGCTAACTTCGGACTTTGAATTTTGGGTCCAGCTTTTTTATAGTTGGAGCTGAAAAGGGCTATACGATTGACGTATTTTTCATTTCTAGTATCAGAAAATAACATGTAGATGAAAAATACGTCGATCATTTTTCTGAAACTTTTGCCCCCCAGTACCAAAAGTTTTTGATGAATCCTTAAAGGAGGAGGGCCATTTGGGGGTCATTCTCCAAAAAAATTTTTTGCCAAAACAGCTTATATAGGGGTAAAATCATACGAACAATCGATTGCGCGCATTCCCGAAACGTGAAAATGCTTCCTTGATCCTGATTCAGGAAATGGGTGGGTGTATTGAAGCGAAAATCAAATATTTTCGGATTTTTATGAGAAAACCGTCGATTCCTAGGTTTTCCTAGGCGGGGAATCGATTGCGCGCAATCCCGAAGCATGAAAACGCTTCCTTGACCCTGATTCAGGGAAGGAATTGGCGTTTTCTCATAAAAATCTAAAAATGTTTGATTTTCGCTTCAATACACCAATTCCTTCTCTGAATCAGGATCAAGGAAGCGTTTTCACGGTTCCGGATTGCGCGCAATTGATTCCCCGCCTAGAAAAGCCCAAGAATCGACGGTTTTCTCATAAAAATCCGAAAATTTTTGATTTTCGCTTCAATACACCTACCATCTTCCCTGAATCAGGGTCAAGGAAGCATTTTCACGCTTCGGAAATGTGCGCAATCGATTTTTCGCATGATTTTACCCCTATGTAGGTCAAAAATTGAGGAAAATTTTTTTTTGGAAGAATGACCCCCAAATGGGTCCCCCTTTAAAGTAAGCTAGTCCGAAAAAGGTCAAAAAACAATAAACATCAAAAAATTGTTAAAATTCATGAAAAACTAGAAAAAAGCATAAATGTTATCTTATTTTAAAAAAATTTAAAAAGTTCAGCAAAAGTTGGAAAAAAAGAGAAACGGCAAAAATGAAAAATCAGCATGACCCGATGTTTCACTTTTAAAAAATCAGTTCATGATGGTTTTTTTGCCGTTTTTTTTCTCCAAATTTTTTGCTTTTGTATAGCAACAATGCTTGTTGTTGCTATACAAAAAAATCAAGTTTTATCAAATTTTTGCAGCCATTCACGTGGAGAGAAAAGCCTATGCATCTATGTACTTATAGCAGCAACCGTGAAGTACAAAGTACACAATCATATATTTTCCTACAAATAGCACCGAGATGATGAAATTGACGAGAATAACTAGCGCCGCGGATAAATCTTCAGTCAACAAAATTTAAATAACCTCACGGCACCCAAAAATATTACACATCGTTCTAAAATGAGAAAAAAAGGTTCGACATAAAATATTCGGCATAGGCTCTAATGAAGCAAAGAGGATGGAAACGTTGAGAGAATTCTTTTGGCCATAACTTTTGATAGCAAAAATTGGAAAAATCAGAAAAAAATTTTCAAAAACGAGCAAAAAGTGAAAAATCTCTCAAATTCGCAAAAATGGCCAAATAATTATATGCCATCGTTTACAAAAATATACAGAATTTTATGGAGAATATTTTTGCCAAAAAACTACCTTTCTCCGAGTGTTACAATAAGAAGATATAAGCTCAATCTCTAAATTTTTCCGAGATCGGTTAAATATCTTTTTATGGTAAACTTGGAGCAAGGAAGTTATTTGGCAAAAATATTCACCATAAGGTAGAGACCGCCATATTTTAAAAAAAGACCCCAAAAAATGGGGTACAGGTGACCCTCTTAAATTGTCGAATTTTTTTGTTAAAATAGTATTTTTAGTGTTGCTCTATGAGACGGAGGACCCTTATGTTTTTTCGAAAAAATTTTTTCCAAAATTTAATGTTGTCTGACTTGCTGTCGAACTTATCAAGGAGCAAAAATTTATTGAAATAACGTGGACCCCATAAAAATTTTAAAAAATTCCCTAATGGGTCTGGGATCCTTTGGGTCCAGGTCATTTCAATAAGTTTTTGCTCTTTGATAAGTTCGACAACAAGTCAGACAACATTGAAATTTTTATTTCGTCGTTCCGACGTCGGAACTCGAAATTCGCTGTCGGAACGGCCTATTAATGATCGTTTCGGAACAAATTAGTGATGTCATTAGTGATCTAAAAATCGTTCCGAAAGCGTCGGAACGAATTAGGGGAAGCCCTTACGACCAAAAGAATTCTCTGTTTTGTCAAAAAAAAAGTGTCAAACTTGTCGGTTTTTTAGTGAACTTGTCACTTATCAAATCCCACTTGTCAACTTTTTCAGCATTACGACTTTATCCAACTTTTTGTTTCTCCAGCCGACTTTATCCAACTTTTTAAAATTTTGTCGATAAATCGTTTCAATAAACAAATCTTTATTGAAATTTTCTTTAAAAAAGTTGGATAAAGTCGGTTGGAGAAAAGGTTGGCTAATGTCATAATGCCACTTTTTCACTCATTTTTGCTCATTTATTACTAATTAAGTACAACAATCGAACACTGGATAAAGAAAACTTGTAGAACTTGTTCGATTGTAAACTTTTTCGAAACGGGCTTCACGAAGCCGAACGATTCTAAAAGTCCATTTCAAATAATGTTTTGGAAGTAGTATGATCGCCTCAATCGATTTTGCGTTTTTTCCACGAACTTTCGAATTTTTTCTGTAAAAAAAGTACGTGAAATTTCGATAATTCGATCATAGTGTCGTTCTGGGACAATATGATGGAATTCACTTCACAAAGTTCAACAGACGGTCATAGTTCACATGATTTTTCACTCAGGATTTTTTGAATTTTTGACCTACGAATGGTTTTTATCGGAAAATGATGTTCTATAAAGTTGTTCCCCATAAAATGGAGAAAAACTTTGTAGGGCATCACTTTCTCTTTAAAAATCATTGTTTGGGTCAACAATTCGAAAGAAATTCCTTGTAATAAATACTGTGAACTAACAAGTCCGCTTTTTGAACTTTTCGGAGGTGAATAACGTCCTATTGCTCGTTCTGGAACGTTTTTTTGCTGAACCACTTTTTATTTTTTTCCTTTGCGCACTAGTTTGCTGTTTGTTTAAAAATAGATCATTAAAAAATATATTGATTTAATTTTTTATTTTTGAAACCAGTTTGGCACTGTCAAATAACAAGTTATTGTTGTAAAATAGTTGTTTAGAGTTCTACTTGCCTCCTTCAATATATCTCTTGAGTTGTTTACGTACAAATGAAGTATTCGAAGAAGAAGAAGAATGTAATTGCGTCCAATATTACGCACTTTTGTTGAAACGATTTGTGTGAAATTTTAAGTCTTTATATAAATGCACTGGTTTTTGGGATATGTTCTCTATTCGGCCGTTTATCTACCACCAATAATATTATTTTTAATTGTATTAGCTCTTATTATTATAGAGGTAAATTTGATTGCCCTTTCCTCTTATTATGGGTACTCCTTCAGTTCAGTAGCATAGCCAGAAAAAAATTTCAGAGGGCACAACTCCAAAAATTTGCGTTTGCGATGTGTTTGCCTAAATTTGACCCCCTAGTGGCAACAGGAGGGTGGGTCGACCCACCCCTTGCCCAAGTGTGGAAGGTCTCTCTTATCCATGTATACTCTTAAGTGTTTCAGCGACGAAAAGATTGGGTTTGGGGATAAAAACATCATTTTACTCAAGAAAAAAAAAGAAATTTGCAAAATTCTATAAAAAGTGCATTTTTCTTAAATTTTCTAGATTTGGGGGTAGCCTTCCCCCTTATTTGCGCTGCTGAATTGTTCTAATTTTAGACTGCTTCACGGAATTCTCGAATAAAACAATATGGAAATATAGAACCACTAAACAAAATGGAAATATAGAACTAATAAATCAAAATATTGATCAAATACATTTCAAAACAACTACAGGGTGAGCCAAAACGTTGATATACATTTCGAAAATGACTATCTGACTTTAAAAAAAAACTAATTATCGAAACGAAAACTTTCGAAATGTATGAAGTTTACTGTACGAGGTTTCACTGTACTTCCGAAATGTTAACTTTCGAAATATCACAAGGGGTCCAAATCACTTTTGAAGTGTCACTTTCGAAATGTTTACTTTCGAAATGTATATCAACCAGTCAAAAAACCTTACTTTTGCGTTTTTTGGTGAAAAATTTTCAAAAATTTCTTTTCAAAAATCACCTATAAGGGGTATTTTCATGCAATTTTTGAAAAAAAATTCGCTAAAAAAACGCAAAAATACGATTTTTTGCCCACCCTGTACATATATATGTTACAGGCATATTTGACTGAGTCAAATGTGTCTAGGCATATTTGACTCGACTATCAAATTAGATTTTAATCATTTAAATAAAAAGCCAATATGTATTTTTTAGGCCTAGACTTAGGCCGAAGTCTAGGCCTAAGCCTAAAAAATATATACGCACATTTGACTCAGTCAAATATGCCTGTAACGTATATAAAGAAGTGACGTAGTCAGGAATATTTTCGAAAAAATCTTTCAATTTCACTCCAAAACATCTGAAATATCGTTTTTTGGGCAGAACACCCATGATTTTGGGTTCAATTTTGAACAAATAAAAAATTTCAACTTAACCCCTTTGATATAGCTCCACTTGTAGAAAAATGGCTCCTCCATAAAATTTGTTTATTTTGGCTCCAATCCGTATGAAAATACCGCCAAAAAATTCTTCAAAGAAAATAAATATACCCCCCTCAATAACCGTTTTTCAAGAGAAGTTGAAGAAAAAAGATAGAGATCTTTTAAAATCATAATATGCAAAAATTGGCTAAAATAAGCATATTACGATTTAAAAAAATCACTATCTTTTTCTCTTCAAATTTTCTTGAAAAACGGTTATTGAGAGGGTGTATTTATTTTCTTTGAAGCTATTTTCATCCGGATTCGAATCAAAATAAAAAATTCTATGGGGGAACCATTTTTCTATAAGTGGAACTATATCAAAGGGGTCAAGTTGAATTGTTTTTTTTTCAAAATTGAACTCAAAATCATGGGTATTCTACCCAAAAAAACGATATTTCAGATGAAATTGAAAGATTTTTTTGAAAAAATTCCTGGCTACGCCATTGATGTAAAGTGTACATATAACTAATTGTTTGAGACTAGTAAAAGTGATAAATATATTTTTCTTTAGTGAAAGAGGAGGGTGTATAATTTGTAAATTTTTGGTGTTTTAGGGTAGTTTTATGCGCTGGATCGATTGCGCGCATACGCTATCTCGAAAAGTTTAAATTGGTCCTACATCACGTATAACTGCTGTTGACTTAGACGATGGAGCTATCGAATTGATTGTTGATCAACTTGAATATGAAATTTCGCTTCAATACACACTCTTATTTCCCTGAATCAGGAAGGCATTTTCAAGCTTTGGGAATGTACGCAATCCATAGCTCAAGTTCAAAATTCAGAGAGAACACAGATCTGCGGGTACATAAATGAAGCAGAAATTTCCTATATATATTATTAGCGCAGATTCTTCGCATGAGTGGTCAACGAAATCTCATTTCAATTCATACGAATATTTATAATCATTACACTAAAACATTAATAAAATGCCAAGGCAGTTTGCAAAGATGGTGTCAACAACTTCCCATATAGAACTTTTTTTGCATATTTTTATGCACCAAATTCAGCGTTGATTTCATTATTATTTCCACGCAGAGTAATGACGGTTATTTGTTTAATTTTTGTTGCTCATCTATCCTCATACGTCGGCAGGGAGTCCGAATTCGACCCCCTCTCCTCGCATTAGAGGCCAGACCCACCCCTCCATTTTTTAGTCGTCAGGATCTGAATAATTCTATTTCCCAACCCTGCTCCTCCTCCAGAATTGTTCTGGAAGCAACTGTTGATATGGGAAGCAATTCCGCGCAGGATATCGACTTCTCTTGGAAAATTTTCGTTCTATGTACTTGCGGATGTGGGAAGTCCTATGGGGGTAATAGTTGTAGAGCGAAAAGTTGATTCGCCAATAAGTATGTAGCTTAGCAAGTTGTGTAAATCGTTAAAACACAATGTATAATAATAGATTGCAGAAAGGATGGATACGAATACAAGCGTTGTCAACAAACCACAAATTGCATTAGACGATGCAACTATAGGAATCATTGAATTGATATCACTAAGTATTTGCTGTATTAACTCGACTATGTTTGGGATTTTAATGTGGAAGACGAAAACAATTCATCTACATTTAAGATTGATTTTCTTAAGTATGATCATAGCTACATATGGCGAATGTATCACTAGGTACAATCACCAATTTCAACATCAATTATGTAGGTTTTAGAGTGGGGTTAACTGCATTGGAGATATTTCTCCCCACTTATAAGTCTTTGTTACAAGAGGTGGTCGACATTTGTCCAGGACTACTGGCAGCCTATTTTACATTTGTTGAAATTAGTATTGCTGTGGAGCGGTTAATGGCTACATTTTATGTTAAAACATACGAAAATTCACATAGTTCAGCAATGTACCTCAACATAGGGATACCGGTACAATCTTTTAAATTTATTGTGAAAGTCATAAGTAATGTAATGCTGACAGAGATTTATAAAACATACTTGGTAGTTAAGTGATAGAGTCAGGAATCAAGAACGTAGATAGATCCAATTTGGGTGGAGGGTCTTTGCCTTGCCTCCCCCTATGTTTTCTTCCAGGGGGCCTAGGTTTTAAGAGATTGTGGTCTAGATTTCTATCCAGTGCATAAGTATTTTCTTATACAACAGATCAAAATTGTCCAAAAGTTGTTCATCAAAATTGTCCAAAAGTCGCTATAAGTTATGTCGCACATCTGACATGTCAATAAGTTAGCGAAAAAAATGAAATTTCTCCTACACACTAAAGAGTTTTAGTGGTTTGTACTCATTGTAACTTACTTGGCTACTTATAACGTTATAATAAACATTGTATATTTTGCTTATTCTTTGTTTGTTATTGATTTATTTGCATGGACGGTAATACTGGTTCGCATTTCTTTTTAATTTTAACATTTAGTGTTTCATTATTTTATATTTATCTAATCGCAAACTGTATTCGATTGCTAAAACCAGTGTTAAATATCAGGTACATTTCATAAACGAGCTTAGCCTCACAAATCAAAATTTGACGAATTTTTTATAAACTAGCCTCATAAATCAAATTTCAACGTGAAATTTCAAAATCAATTTTTTCCAACTTCCTGTGATACAACTGGATACACATGTACCCCCCCCCCCCAAGAACCAAAAAAAGTTTAAAAAATCCAAAGGGTTCTCTTATTTTTTTGACCAAAAATGTCGACGACTAGGATAGGGATCTTGTACGCCCCATGAAAATTTTTTGGCACTGATATCTCACAAATAACAAAATTTTAGTTGAGTGAAAATGTACGAACTACGAAACAATTGATGATTTATGTAATATTTAAATCCACCATGAATTTAGTATCGATATTTTATATTCTTATTCAAGTTTATTACCTTTATCCCAAGTAAGTGTCAATTTGTGAATATTTGTTCAACTTTTTATTTAGCCAAATGTGGTTGTCGATCAGAGTCATACAATATGCTTATAGATTATATCTAGCGTTCTTTTTTGGAACATATCCTTTTGTGTTAATTTATTTTTATAAGGATATGAGAAAACTTTTTAGGTTTGTGAATTTTTAAGATTAGGGGACCGGGCTTTGTCTTCATTGGGGCATCTGGAGATACCCTCGGAATAGAAATATGAAAAAAATCCTAATGTTCCCTATTTAATGTGGGATATAATGATTTTTCACCAAAATTTTTCTGAACATTTTCAGCTTAAAAATAAGCATTTTTCAAAAGAAAATTTGCACTAGTTTTTTACTTTAACTCAAGGATTTCACCAAAAATTATCTACAGATCTCTTTTTTTTCAACAAAAAGAATTACGGCAGGGCTGATGTTTCTACTCGGACACTTTTTTGCACATCATGTTGTTTTTTAGAAGTCGGATTCTACGAATAAAAAGTGGTATGAAGATTTTTAACAAATCCTCTTCGAAAAATGTTATTGGTCAACAATTATATACAAATTTCGAAGAATTAAATTATTTTCAACTTCTAGAACAACAATGGGAATATGGCCTAGAAAGATTAGAGAATAAATCAAGACGAGTTTCTGTCAACCCTAGTACTAAACAATCTACCGTATTTCCTCTCAAATAACCCCAGGGTTATTTTTTTCATAGGTCGGCAAGGGGGGGGGAGTCTCCCCCTGACTGACGCACGCATGGACCCAAAATTGAGGGAAGGGACCACCGCATCGGCCCCAAAATTGAGAGGGGACCACCGCATCGGGCCCCCTCCCCCCCATCTTGCCGACCTATGATTTTTTTCATTTGTTTCAATATCGTTGTCAAATAAACTGATCTTATGTTTTGATTTTTTGGAGTTAACCAAAATTCAATATCATTGATGACTAACATTTGTAACGCCTGAAGTACTTACTTGAAATAGTTTTTCTAAAACTTGACGAAGTGGAAAATTGATCTTCCTTAAAATATAGTCTGATCAAAGCTAGCCAATTAAATATAACCTTCGTTTCGAGCAATTCCCGAGCATTCTCTGAGTCTGTTCTTTCTGTGACAGCTCGTTTACGTCGATGTCTTCTTCCTGCTGTTCCAGCGCTATCAGCGGTGTCGTTTTCATCTTTCTCACTTTCATTGTTGTCAGTATGATCGGGATTTACCTCTTTCGACGATGGATAGTAATTGATAAAATTTTGTGTGTTTCAGAAAGTTCAGGCCCGTGATTAAGGGAGCAACCACCTATGGTTGAAAAAAAATTTTCCTAATGGTCTCCCTTATGTTTTTGCCCAAAAAATTTTTTCCAACAAATGAACGAAATTTGTCATTTTTCAACAAAAATTGCAAATTTTAACAAAAAATGGCAATTTTTTTACTAATTTTTGTCAATTTTTAGCCAAAATTTCGACTTTTTTGGCCATTTGTCGGCAATTTTTTGACAATTTTTTGCTTTTTTGAAAAATCGAACTACATTATTGCCCCCAAACCGAACAATGGTAAAAAATTTTGGCCCCTCCGTTCCTGAATCCTAGATCGGGCCTGGAAAAGTTCATGGGAGGGAGATCATTTTCGCTTTGGAAGTAAATTCCAATTTGTTGACTCTGAGTAGATTCTTGGGTTTCTGCTCTATAACTTTTTTCGAAATCACATTTTACGAAAAGTTCAAAATTCGGTTCCAAACTTCCAATCTTTGTCATAATCCATAGTTCAGGCTCAATATCAGTCCAGGATCAAAGCTCAAAGATGTAGCACAAAGCTCAGAGATGTAGCACAGTCTGAGGATGACGTAAATGAAGTAGAAATTTCCTATATATATTATTGTAGTGCAGATTCTCCGCATGAATGGTCAACGAAATCTCACTTCAATCCATACACGTATTCATAGTCATTACGCTAAAACGCTAAAAAAGCCAAGGCAGCCTTCAAAGATGGTGCCAACAACTTCCTATATAGAACTTTATTATTTTTATGCGCCAAATTAAGCGCTGATTTCATTATTATTCCCACGCAGAGTGATGACGATTATTTGTTTAATTTTTTTGCTCATTATCCCTGCCAAAGTGAGCAGGGTGTCCGAATTCGACCCCCCCCCTCCCCGCATTTAGAGGACAGACCCACCCCCGCAATTTTTCGGCCACTTCCAACTATGCCTTGTCATATTTTATTCATCTTTTTACCTTGTTTTCTTAATTTTATGATGTTTTGGTTTTCGTCGTAATGTACAAATTTTGCTTTAATCATGTTTTATTGCTTTGTCTCATTGATATTTAAATTATTTCGTGTATTAACACGATTTATCTGATTCTGTTATACTTTATAACATTATTGATATGTCGTCAGATTCGGAAAAGCTTTGTCGTCGAATTCTCGTTCAATCGAGCTTTAGACTTTTACTACATTCTGATCAAAGCTTTTTTGGGCCAGCACTTTGAGAGCGATTTTAGCGTTAAGTAAAGAAACTATTATATTTTTACACGCTTCCACTGCAAGAAAATCTTTTTACTTTTTATACTATATGTATTAGATATTAATTAAAAAAAGAGAGTTAACTTTTGAACTGGAACTTTTACCTCCGGAACAACCCCCTAGCGGGAAAATATCAACTGGCAAAAATTTCATCTGACAAAGAATGAAATTTTTGCCAGATGAATCAACTGGAAAAACCCATATGCAAAAATTTTCATCTCATTTGGGTGCATTTTGAAAAATCGACCTCACGGATTCGAACCCGCGGCCTTCAGTTGGTGCCGAGCGTTACCACTAGGCTATTGATTTGAAATCTTTGCCAGTTGATATATAGTCTCCCAGCCATCCATAAAAGAAAATTGTGCAATTGTTGCCTAAAAGTTGGGGGAGAGGGCAATTGTTGAAATGGGGAACAATCCCCCTCGCAGGAAAATTGACTTCCCTTAGAAAATTTTCCTGGGGCAATTGTCCTATGTACTTGCTGGTGGAGGAAGTCCTACGGGAATAAAAGTTCCAGAGCCAAAAGTTGATTCACCAATAAGTATGTAGTTTAGCAAGTTGTGTAAATCGTTAAAACACAATTTATAATAATAGATTGCAGAAAGAATGGATACGAATACAACCGTTGCAAACAAACCATACGTCTTACAAATTGCATTAGACGATGCAACTATAGGAATCATTGAATTGATATCACTAAGTATTTGTTGTATTAACGCTACTATGTTTGGGATTTTAATGTGGAAGA
>JAQGBS010003370.1:0-11618 GCA_034698545.1 Acrobeloides obliquus
GGCCAAGAAAAACACGGCAATTTCCAGACATTTTGAGTTTAGATGAAGTAAAAAAGGTTGATGTAATCTAAAATTTGCATAATTAATGAATATAGTTGTATAAAAAATATTTGAACTCGGAAAACAATTATTAAAAATAAGATAAAAGTAAATAAAAGGATTAAGTTTAGGCTTACGACAGGCTTAGGCTTACGATTTGGTTTAGGCTTAAGCCTAAGCGGAACTAAGCCGCTCGTTATGACGCGAATTTACGATCATTCGTTACGGCCTCTCGTTACAGAAACCGCTTATTACGGCCTGTCAGGATTTCAAAAATGGGGGATGGGGAAATCATATACAACTTTTTTCAATTTTTAAAGTTAAAATTAATTAAAATTAGTGCAAAAGGCCGTAACGAGTGGCCGTAATGAGTATACTCGGTAACGAGCGTCCGTAACGAGGGGCCTAGTTCTGCCTAGGCTTAGGTTTACGATTTGGGCTTAGAAAAAGTATGACTAAACCAAAATAAAATGCAGCAATCTTGTGACTTGAATGAGGTCGTCCCATCCCAGCAAAGTATAGGCAAGTATATGTATTGTGAAAGAAACAAGAATGGCTCAATCGATTTTTCATGAAAACTTTTCGCTTCATTTTCAGGCTCTTTTTAAAATTAACATAGCGCAAAAAAAGATAAAAGCGACTTTTTGTTTTTCTTGCAGCCATATTGACTTGGTATTGACGCACTTTTTTCTTTTATTGATTAGATGGCTTTTTTTATCATACTCACATGGTTTATTTCAGAGTTATTTCAATATTGAAACGTGTTTCTATAGTTTCGAGTGGTTCATCCTTTTGTTTTTGATAGGAATGCATAAGTACAACAAGTGACAATTCTCGTCAAAATTCGCATACTTCTGACTTCGTTACCGATCAGAAATATGCAAATTTTGAGCACGATATTATATTGTTCATGTGATAAAAGAGACAAATTAAAGAGACCATTATCACTATGAACAATTGTATGTTCGTGCTCAAAATTTGCATATTTCTGGTCATTTTTTTTAACTTGTGTGCATCTATAGTTTTTGATTATTTCGAAATTTTGTATCGTTATAAACAATGGTTAAATATAATATTTAGGCTTCATTTATACACATATTTAAATCATGTCTGAGAACCGAGTTTTTATTGGACGTCTTCCTCACCGTGCTACTGAAAGAGATATTGAGCATTTATTTCGCAACTTCAAAGTTCGTGATGTTGTTTTGAAAGCTGGATTTGGTTTTGTTGTAAGTAATTATTGAATTAATCGAAAAGTTCTGTTTCTCAGGTTTAAACAAAGGCTTAAGCCTAGGTTTAATCCGAATCATAAACCTAGGCTTAAGCCTAAACCCAATCGTAAGCCTAAGCTCAATCATAAAGCCTAAGGAAGCGTTTTCACGCTTCGGGAATGTGCGCAATCGATTCCCCGCACAGAATTACCCCTATAGGGGTCATTTTTAGAAGAAAAAATTTCGCAAATTTTGCATAAAAAATTAGAAAATAATAATAAGGGATTTTTTATAACTCGCCAAGGCGAATAAAATTGCACCAAAATTATCAACTTTGGAAATGGTTTTGGTTTATTGAAACGAAAACATGAATCAAGGTTTTCGTTCAATAACACAAATTCATTTTCAAATTAAATAATTTTAATTTTTAGGAACTCCATGACTCCCGTGACGCCGACGATGCCTGCTACGAACTAAACGGCAAAGAACTTCTTGGCGAACGTATTGTTGTCGAAATGTCCAAAGGACGCCGCCAAGATCGCGGAGGCTATGGTGGTGGTGGCGGCGGTTATGGTGGCCGTGGCGGCTACGACCGCGGTTATGGCGGCGGAGGCGGCTTTGGTGGCCGCGGAGGTGATCGATATGGAAGTCGTCCACGAAGCAGTCGGTAATATAATCAAAACTTAAAGGACCAGAGTCTACTTTTGGAGAAATGATGTCATGTGAAAGAGTACAAAATTTGGGGAGCATTTTTTGTTTTTACGGCACTACTTGAAAATCTAATGGTAAAAAGTTATGATCGAAACAAAATTGTAAAAAAGTTTGTTTCAAACTAGTTTGTACATTGAAGCGAAGAGTCGGCACTCAGGCATCGATGAAATTTTTTTTATTTCAGTATTTTGAATTTTTTCATGATTTATTAAATCGTTTTAATGAAAAATGTCATTGCAGGCTCTTCGTTTCAATATACAAACTAGTCTGAAAAATTCGTTTTACAATTTTTTTCGATCATAACTTTTTACTGTTAGATTTTCGAAAAAACAAAAAATGCTCCAAATTTTGTGCTCTATCACATGGCATCATTTTGGGAAATGATGCCAATGGTCCTTTAAAAAATCAAAAAAAAATTATTTTAGCTTCCCAGCACCACATTCAACACGTTATCGCTTGATCGTTGAAAATTTGTCGAGTCAAGCTAATTGGCAGGTAAGAAATTTTGAAAATTTAACACAAATTTAATCATTTTTGAAAATTTGCATGATTTGTAAAAAATTCAAATCAAAAAATAATTTGTTTCATTTTTAAGGTTGGCTAGTTGGCTAACACTTTGGTTCCGCCCGGGTTTTTCGTGGCGAAACTAACTAAATCCTCGATTCTGGGAGCTCGGAAATTTGGAGCTCAGAGAGAAATTTTTGGGAGCTCAGAAATTTTGGCCTGCAAAAAATCTCATGGCTCGCTCTTTTTGGCCTGTCTAAGCGGTCTATGGCTTTGATGGTTCTGATGAAACCTAGCCTGGATTTTGGCGTCTGAGTCGTGTGGCAATCCGAAATTTCCGCAAAATTCCAATTCTAAAGGGGTCCACAGATTTATGGTCCATAGATTTTCTCGGCTCTTTTTTGGCCTTTTGGTTCTTATGGCGCTCATACTTTCTGATGGAGACTAGTGGTGTGACTCTGAGGCGTCTGAGATTTTTATGAGCTTTCTATCTCTCTCTCTTATACGGTAGTACGACTACTGGCTCAAAAATTCAGGGTTAAGGCAAAATTTGATCTCTAGAGTATGTTTTTATGTGTTTAAAAAATTTTCATACTCCCCTTCAACACAGCTGGAAAAATGGAAAAGAGTTGTAGAAATCAAAAATCACATATAGTCCGTGAGCATAGCCTAATGGCTAGGACGCTGGTTATTTGTGTTATTGACGCCAGTTCGATCCTTTTTTGCTCGTTTTCGATGAAATTTTTTCCAGTACTACGCAAGAATGTATGCTGAATACGATTCAATCAGTCTTTTTGAGCGTAACTCATGTTTTCGTGTCAATATACAGACTTTTATAAAAAAAAATCGAGGTCTCTAAAATAAACCTTATTTTAAAATGTTGATATTTGGCTATAGAAGTTGATTTGATCGAAAATCGAGAAAGTTTACAAATAAGTTTAAGATCACTGTTACTGCAACTTTTTTCCATATTTTCGGCAACCTCGTCCCTTCTTGTAGAGTTTGCTCGACCAACATGGACACAAACATTGATTTTACTGAAGAAAATTCGGAGCTACTACACAATAGGGTGCAACCCACGTGAAAATTTTTCGAAAAATTTTTTCTGGAAATGATACTTCAAGGGTTAAAAACGTGCGGGGAATCCGAATTTGATATTTTAGAAGTGAAAAAATGCTTCCCTGATTCAGGGAAGACCTGAGTATTGAAGCTAAAAGTCGTAAAAATATGATTTTTGCTTCAATACACTACCCTTTCCTGGATCAGGGAAGCGTTTTTGAGTAAAACCAACGTTTGTGTCCATATTGGTTGCCCAGCTCTACTTTTTTGATTACTCTTGACAAAATATAGTTCTCAAAACTTGCATATAACATAAAAATTTTAGGATCTCAAAGACATGATGCGTGGCTCTACATATGCCGATGCTCATAAGAAAACTCCCGGCGAAGGGTATTTTTCCTTAATTTTCAAAAAAAAAATTTATATAAATTTTTTAGCATCATCTGCTTCGAATCCTCTGACGACCTGAAACGTGCCATCGAAAAGTATGACGGCAAAGATCTTTATGGCAAACGTATTCGTCTCATTGATGACACAGTTAAAGGGTAGGTAGTAGGATGTTACTTTTATTGTTGAATGTAACTTTTTTTTAGCTCTCGCAGTCGTTCTCGCTCACGCTCACCACGACGTTCAAGAAGCCGTTCGGCACGCAGCCGCTCTCCACGCCAATCTCGCAGTCGTTCGCCAGCTCCAAAAGATTCACGTGAAGGAAGTCGTGATTGAGAAGAAGAGAAATATTGTCATGCCAAATTTTTGAGGAAAACAACAATAATTCCATATAATGTCACTATTGTAATGAATTTTCGAATTCGTATTTTTGTTATTACTTCAATGTTATTTTAATTTTATTACAATAAACGTACATAAACAAAAGTAAACAGGCCGACCCAAAAACATAAGAGCAGGACAGAACATAACAGGGCTTCTACTATATCATAGGGGGCCACCCACGTGAAAAAATTTTCTGGAAATTACCCATCTAGGAAGTAAAAACACGCGATGAATCCGAATTTGACATTTTCGAAGTGAAAAAACGCTTCCCTGATTCAAGAAAGGCGTATTGTGTATTGAAGTGAAAAATCACATTTTTACGGATTAAAAATTTATAAATTTTTACCCATACTGTCAATGGTCCGAATTGATGAACTTTTCGATCCATAAGTTCACTTTGCACATCAAATGGTACGTATAAGTACGAAGAAGTATAAAACGATTAGTGATAAGTATAGCCAAAGAAGAAATACAGGGATCGCTCACAAAAAACTGGGCACTTTTTTATTTCGCACTTTCTCGGCTTCCCGAAAAGACCTTTGATGATCTTTTTTCTGCATATAACTCGCCTCCCCTGTTTCTTTTCCGGATGTTTTTAGCAAAAAATTTCGAATTTTACATATTTGAAACTTTCGATTTTTTGACCAAGGTTACCGATCAATTTCTTATAAAGTTACGTTTTTAAGGCAACATGAAAGATTTTCTTGTGCATGAATTATTCGAATGCATGAAAATGGATATTCTGAGCGCCAGATTGCTGAAACTAGAGGAGACGAGCTATATGCCGAAAAAAAGATCATCGAAAAATCTTTTCGTGAAGCCAAGAAAACGCAAAATAAAAAAGTGCCCGGTTTTGTGTGAGACAACCTGTAAACATCTTCCGATTCCAGATGGGTGTTTACATGCGCTTTAAACCAGGATCCAAGACTATACAATAACTGAGATAGAGTACAATTGATAATAAGTACAAAAAAACGATTGTCAACAGATTTTAAAATGACCAAAAATCGAGAAAGTTTACAAATAAGTTTATGATCACTGTTACAGGGTGTCCATCAATTATGTGAACATCGTGATTTTACATTTTTTTATTACTCAAAACCAACAAAAAACAATTTATAACAATAAAACAAATAGATTTATTCAAAATAGCCACCTTTGGCATCAATGCAGGCCTTCAGGCGCTTCGGGAAGTTGTCCACGATCTTCACCAGAGTATCCAGGGTGATTTCTTTCCAGGCCTTCTTCAACGCCTTTTTCAGAGATTCAACGTTCGGATGGGGCTTCTGGCACGCTTTTTCTTCTAGGATGTTCCACACGGCGAGAGTGCGCGCAATCGATTCCCCGCATAGAAAAACTTAAGATTCGACGGTTTTCTCATAAAAATTCGAAAATGTTTGATTTTCGCTTCAATACACCGATTCCTTGCTTTCTTCCCTGAATCAGGGTCAAGAAAGCGTTTTCAAGATTCGGGAGTGCGCGCAATCGATTCCTCGCATAAAATTATCCCTAAAGAGTCACTTGTTAAAAAAATGTTTTTTAATTTTCTACTCGACCCTACTTTGGACCCCACTTTTCACGAAGTGACCTCAAACCGGACCCCCTCCCTCATCATAGCTCGGCCAAAAGCCGTATTATAAAGGTCGAACAATTTTTGCCATTTGGCCTTTGTGTTTCTCATATAAAAAGAGATTAAAAAACCACTATTTCAACATGTGTTACGAAAAAAATTTTCTTAGTCCAAATGGCCCTAAATTGCACACCCCCTTTAAGGGTATCTCAGATTATATGAATGATCAATTTAAAGAAAAAGAGGCGATGCGTTCATTGATTTGGACCGTGAATCACATTATCGCCAATGCCCAAGAAGCACTTGAAGTAAGTGACATTTCACAACGGCGCGAAAAAATGGAACAATTTCATTTTTTGTACCATTATTTTTTATTCGAAATAATTTCAAAAGTCGGATGTGGTGAAAGGAGATAAGGTTCGCTATGCTTTGACTTTGTTCTACCAACTCGGTGAGAATTTGGCCCAAAAACTGGCACGTGCTCGTCAACAACAGGTCGACGCTTTCGATGGATACAAAGCCGAACTTCTCAAGTCTCAACATAATCAGGCACAATTGGACCGTCTTCTCGGTCGGATCGTCGAAAGAGCCAGTCTAATCAAAGAATATGTGAGTCGCTGAAAATATACACTGCCGGTCATAAAAATAGAGCTACCCTAATTTTTAGCGGTGGTACTGAGTTAACAAGAAGAGGGATCGGAAACATTTTTAATAAAGAGATAATGGTCAAAAATAATAGTTACACACAACCATTGTTGTCCAGGGGGCCAAAACTTAAAATTTGGCCCGATCTCTCAAAACAGTTGGACATAATGCTATTGGACAATATCATAAAATACTTGAGCAAATTTATATTTAAAAACAATTTCTTTTTCACACAAATAACACGAAGATTCACAAATTTTGAACAAGCAATCAACAAAAAAGAAATAAACACAACAAAAAATCACAACACATTTATATAGATTAAATTTATGCCATTCTTGGACTTTTTCTCTATTAGCATTCAGAACGAGAACGGCTTCGACTTCCATGGTTGGACGACGACAATGAACGAGACGGCTTGCGCGCTTCACGCGGAGATCGAGTGTTACTGCGAGATCGGCTGCGCGAACGACGTGGTGATCGTGAGCGGCTGCGATCCGAGCTAAAAAAAATGGATTAAAAATATTCATTGAGATCAAATTCTGACCGTTTAGTTTCTTCAACAAGTCGAATTTTCTTTCCATTAATTTCTTCGCCATCGTATTTATCCAACGCACGCTTCATTACTTCGTATGAGTCAAAGCAGACAATTCTGTAAAAAAAAGTTTAAAAAACTAAATGTACACACAAAGGCAGCGGCGATGCTAGACTTATGCAAATTTTTCATATAAACCTGAAAATATAATGGAGGATTTTTTTAAATTTTCAAAAAAAGTTTTTAGGGTATCCTAGCATATGAAATACAATGGTGTGCAGCAGCCCGAGGTATGCGCAAAAATTTTCACACAAAAAATTTTAATTTTTTCACCAAAAATCGTAATTTTGTTCATCAAAAATTTTCATTTTCTGAGCATTTTAAGCTTAAAAACAAGCATTTCTCAAAAAAATTTTGCCTATGACGCTGATTTTTGCTTTACCTCAAGTTTTTAAATTTTGTATAATCCTAGCGTCGCCACTGCACTAAGTACAGCTCACCCTGTGCCTTCACGCTTCTTATGCGCATCAGCAAAACTCGCTTCACGAATCAAGTCCTTCAAATCCTGGAAAAATGGCGTTTCATCAAGAAACAATACCAAAATTAAAATTTCAAGCTATAAAATTATGACTCCACTGCTAGAATTCCCCAATGCGATTTTTTGGCTTTTCTGAGACTTCATTTTTTGATATTAGCTCTTTTCGGAATCCTTTTTTGAAGTTGATTTGAGAACTTTGAGTCATTCTACGCTGAATCGTATAGTAGGAGAGAAATTACGTGCCAGAAAAGATGGGCTTTCAGATTTGACTGTACAAAGAGCATGACCAAAAGAAAAGAATGGCCGAATTATGGAGCGCAGGTTTGGTCACTAGCTTTTAGAAAGGCTCATCAATATCCGATATTCATCCTGTAAAATAACACATGTGCTTTTTTGACAGGGCTATATTGGCAGTGCCGAAATTTTTTGTCCAAATTTGAGAAGGGAAAAACGGTTTTTGGGAGAGGGGAAAGTTTTGGACTTTTCTCAAAAATTTTCATTTTTCTTTACCGAAATTTAACAAATTTACAGGCTTGGAGGAAAAGGTTCCCCCCCCCTTCCATAATCAAGGCACTGGATATGGAGGAAAATGTTTTAAGTTTTTAAAAAGTAGGGGGTGAATTTTTGAAGTAAAAATGAAATTTTTTTGTCCAAAATTGTAAAAATTCTAGTAAAAAATTTGATCCGCGCCATTTTCTGATAAACTTATCGTATTCTACAATGCGAAGATTAGCAAGCTCACGCATAAATAAACGTAATTAACTCCTTATTCATAACAGTAGAGTAGCTAGGGGGAACCCGGGGTGGTTCCCCCATTCCTTTTTGCTAAAACTTTAAACAGCCAAAATATCACCTTCCAGTTGGAGCGATAATGAAGATTCTCCACGAGTAGACGATATTTCGTTTCATACGGCGCTTCACCTCTAAAAAATCGCAAGCTAGCTAATGGGATCAAGAAATCTCCAACCTTGCATTTCGGCCTCCACCATAGCCGCTTGAATAATCGTTTCGACGACCACCGCGGTCATAGCGACGATCGTAGCCACCACGGCTATCATAGCGATCACGACCTCGTCCATAATCACCATCTCCACGACGTTTTGGTTTCGACATTTCAACCACAATTCGACTTCCCATCATGGTTTTTCCGTTCAAGTCATGGCAAGCATCTACGGCTTCGCGTGCTGAGTCCAGATCCTTAAAAAAAATAATAAATGTATAGAAAATTTTTAAAAGCTATTTTTTGAATATGAACAAAATTGGGAGATGAAAAAGTGGATCGGCAAAAAATAACTAACCACAAATCCATAACCTTGTTTCAAAACGATTTCATGAACTTTAAAATCTCGAAAAAGCTTGTCAACATCTCGTTCTCTTGCATCATTCGGCAATCGACCAATAAAAACACGAGATTCGTTAGCCATTTTTCAACTTAGCAAAAAAATTACCGCTGAAAAGTGATAAATTTTCATTTAAAGTAAACAAAATTTAACAAAAAGGCACAGAAGATTCATAAACGTCATAGAATAGCGCTAAAAATTTTCATAAATACTTTTTGTAACATACAAAACAACAATCATATAACCCCACAATATACATCTCCTTCTTTCCCTCCCCACCCCTTCTCTTCACTCTCTTTCTCCTCCATTCCTTTCCCTACTCTCTTACTCACCTCCCTCTCCTTACCCATCCCTTCATTCTCCATCCCCTCATCCACTACTCCTCCCTTCCCCATCCCACCCTCTCTTCTTCCCTCCCCGTCTCCATTCCTTCACCGCCCCAATCTATACCCTCCTATATCCTCTTCTCCTATCCATCTCTCACTCTCTTCCTCATCCTCCGCCCCTTCCCCTCATACTCTCCTCCCTCTTTCTCTCTTCTCACTTCCCCATCCGATTCTAGGAACTTCCACAACGAAAAAATCGTTTTTCAATATGAGGAACTCGAATATGAAGGAATTTTTTGTTTTTGATCACAGCGCAAAATCCGACATTTTTCTGACGCGCCAAAGCCTAAGCCTTTTTCCCGCGTGCCAACATTTTTCTTGCGCAAATGTTCATTTTCATATGAAATTTTGGTTTTTTCTATTTTTGAGCTTGTTTTCGACTCTTTTTGCAACAAAATCTTTCTTATTCAGGGCCTCCACTAATTCAAAGCGTCGAGACGGAATATCTTTTTATGGTTGAGGAATTTTGACATGGTGTCGTTTGCAAAAATGTCGAGCTATAACGGCGTCGAGACGAGTACAAACGACACCATGGCAAAATTTCTCAATCATAAAAAGATATTCCATCTCGACGTCGAGACGAGTTAGTGGAGGCTCTCAGTGTCCAGTGAATGAAGTGTCATACCGCCTCAAAAATAGAAATTTTAACAAAAGTAATTCAAAGAATGCCAAAATTTCATATGAAAATGAACATTTGCGCAAGAAAAATCGTTGGCGCGCGATAAAATCGTTGGCACGTGTGAAAAAGCCGATGGCACACGAGAAAATGCGGCTGGCGCGTCAGAAAAATGTTGGATTTTGTGCAAAAATCTTCAAAAATTGTCCATAAATGAAAAATTTCACAAAATCTTGCAAGACTACAAGGAGGGAGGCAAAAGTCTTGATATTTCAAAAACATGTTTTATCGACATTTCTGGAAGAGAAAATACCTTTTCAGCGTTTTTGACAATGTCAAGACTTTTGCCCCCTCCCCTGTATATTTTTGTGCAAAAACTGCGTTGGCGTGCGATAAAAATCGTTGGCGCGCGCCAACGGCTTACAGTGTTTTTTGCATTTGCACCAACGGCTTACTTGTTGCTTACAGTGTTTTTTGCGTGCGCCAGCGGATTATGAGCACCCTCGGGCCTCCACTAATTCGTCTCGAAGGCGTCGAGACTGCACTAATTGCAAGTTGGGGGAGCACTAATTGAAATTAGTGCTCGTCTCGATGTCGAGACGCAAAATTTAAAGCGAGAATAACATTCAGGGTCAACGAATTTTCGAATATGGTCTTTTGCAATTTTATTCATCTTTTGTTGGGCTATAAATTTGCTGAAGACCACATTCATAAATTCGTTGACCCTGAAAAATAAAACCGTCTCGGCGCCGAGAGTCCAATTAGTGCTTCCATTTGAATTAGTGGAGCCCCTCATGTAATTGCAATAAAAGTTGCTTAAATTTCAATAAAATTGTTTATTGAAACGATTGCATAACAGCCTGCAATTACATGAGTGTACAAATTGTTCGACGATTGAGAACAGTCTCGAACGAAAAAAGTTGTGTCTCGACAAAAACCAATTTGCACTTAATAGACTATCTGCATCATTAGCCGCGACCCTTACGATCTTCCTTTGCTCCGAACCTAATAAAAATTTTGGAGCTACTACGCCTGGGAGCGCACTTAACAGGAATAAAAATGCCGGAGTAAAAGCGTCAAAAATTTGTTTTGAAAATACACTATGGGCCAATTTCCGAGTTAAACAGCACTGTTACAGCAGAACAGCGCTGACCAAATTGAACAGTGCTGTTCAAATCGGACAGCGCTGTAACAACGCTGTTCAATCTGGTCAACGCTATCACAGCACTGTTCAAACTGAACAGCGCTGTTTAACTCGAAAATTAACCCTATATAGGGATAAAAATTGACGAGGAACACGTTGGAACTATTATGTTTATGTCAAACTCACTGGAAACCTTTGAATTTACTAAAAATATATTAGAATTCAAACAGTCAGTAAAATAAGTAAATTCAAAGGTTTTCAGTGAGTTAATATAAAAATAATAGTTCCAACGTGTTCCTCGTCAAATTTTACCCCTACATAGTGTATTTTCAATAAAAATTTTTTGACGTTTTTACTTCGGCATTTTTATTCCTGCGCCCCCTAGCTCTAAAACTTTTAAATTTTCGTTTTATTTTTTCTTTATTTAGCTTTTTGTAAGAATTAAAACAAATTATTCTAGAAATGCTTTTCTATAGACCATTGTGGGAAAACTACCGATTTCGAACGGTGTGTGGCCTTTTTGTTGGATTTGGTGTTTATAAATTTAGT
>JAQGBS010003371.1:0-11618 GCA_034698545.1 Acrobeloides obliquus
TCAATACACACTTTTATTTCCCTGAATCAGGGTCAAGGAAGCATTTTCAAGCTTCGGGAATGCACGCAATCGATTTTCTGCATAAAATTAGGGGTAGTAGGGTCATTTTTTGCAAAAATTCAAAAAAAAATTTTTTCGTCTTCAACGTACCGCAATTTTACCCTCCCTTTAAAACACTATCCACTGAGCCATACCGTTACTGTTTCGATCCCTCTATGGCCAGCTTCCGTATATATCAGTGAATAGTATTTTAAAGGAAAATGTATGGGAAAATTCTATGAAAAATTTTTTGTGGAGTTTTTTCTTTTTCTTCAAAAGCTTTTTTTGAAAGAGATCGAACCTCAACCTGGCGGAATCAAACCCTCGATCATTTGCGTGCAAAATTAGTCTCTAGCCATTTCACCATGTGTGATGAGTTTTTATCTGTGTGATAAATGCCTTTTATGACTTATAATTTAGGTGGTGGTAGCAATTTTCTTTGGTACTTTAATTGTTGCGGGACAAACACCCAACAGAGCTGCTGTCTTCATGTTCAAATATGGGTCTATTTTGCTGTTATCATTGCATTGGTCTTATTAATTTGTCTTTGTTGCTTTGGCACAGCTTCATGCATATGTTATAAGTTGTGCCAATGTTGTCGGAGAGAGAAAACGAAGAGTACCAAAACGTCTAAAGAGAAGATATCAAAGTCTGGATATAGTACAGCGAAAAATTCTAGTGGAATATCATCAACGACGATGGAAAATGGAAGAGGCGGAGTAACGTAAACTTTATATATAGGACATAAAATTTAGAAAAATCAGATTTTGAGGCCTATTTTAAGATTGGAGCAGTGGACTAGGTATCTCCCCATCCCGTGAACGGTGGGGAGGAGGCACTGTAGTTGGAAAAGTAGCTAAAAATGACCTTATGCCTAAAAATCTAAGGCTTAGGTTTAGCCTAAGGCTTGGGCTTAGGCTTAGTTTTAGGCTTAGGTTTAGGCTAAGGCTTAGGCTAAGGCTTAGGTTTAGGCTTAGGTTTATGCATAGGCTTAGGCTTTCTTGTCTGCCTTTATCATTCGAATACCTAGGGACAGAAAGGCTATTGAAAATCGGCCTAATCTCAATAATTTCTAGCCCTACATATGTGTATGTTAACGACTCACCAAATATCGATTCAAAAAAAACCTCTCACCCATCAACCTCTACTCATCTTCATCCTAAAACTAGTCCAACTTATAATCAACAACGTCCATCTGCCAGAACTAAAGAGCAAACAACTCAAACGTAAGTTATTGCTTATCAAATTTATCATAATTTTTGAAATTTAGCTATTTGAGTATAGAGAATCGCTCCGAAACTCACACTGCTTCTCCATATACTAAAACTGTCGCAGCCCAACGAAAACCTTCTCCCCCCTCTGTTACATTGAAGAAAAGTGTTGATGTGTAGAAAATTGTACTCTTAAAAAAGAGATTTTTGCGATTTTTCCAAAATTTTCAATTTTTTGAATTTTACCAAAATAACCCTATAGAGAGTTTTCTATACGAGAAATCGATTGCGCGCATTTTTAATCGGGTTTTCAAATTTTGCAAAATAGGGTCAGAGAATTATTTTTACGGATCGGCAATGCGCGCAATCGATTTCTCGCATAGAAAAACCCCTGTATGGATATTTTGATAAAAATTAAAAAACATGAAAAAAGTTTGAAAAGTTTGCTCAAAAATCTCATTTTTTTGTGCTACCCTGTAAAAAATAATATGCATTTTTTAAAATTTTTATGTTATATCGGGTTCTAGCCATAGGAGAAAGTTCAATGCCCATGGTGAATTGGCTAGTGTCTCATTGTGCATTCGAACGATCGAGTGTTCTATACCGTTAGGACGAAATTTTTTATATTGGGTTTTAGGTAAATACCCGGCCTTTGCACCATACATGGCCAGACCCAGATGACCCCAGGTTTTTCACCTGGGGTGGGGGACGTAGAATGTGGGTCAGAAGGCCGAAAAACTGAGAAAAAGTCGAAAAGTTCTATTATTCTTAGCTATGCTGAACAACTTTCAAAAAATTTACAAAATTTTTATTGATACTTAATTGAATTGAAAAACAAAATTTGTTCTTCATAGTTCAGTCGTAATGTGCTTAACTTTGACTTTAAAAGGCCGAGAGTTCAATTCCCCGATTGAGATAACTTTTTTTTGTCAAAGAAGATCCCCATAAAATTGGTTAAAAAACTAAAAATAAAATTGCACTCTTGCAGGATAGAACCCTCGACTATTTGAGTGTAAAGTGAGAAGCCCGCCACTTTACATACCATGGGAGAGCTTTTTTTCTATTAACTGGAGACTGTCGTTTACAGGGAGTATCAAAACAAGCCGGAATTTGGGCGATGTTTTCATGTTTTTCGACCTGAAAATTTTTTTCAAAAATAATCCTATTAGGGCTCATTTTATGCGGTGAATCGATTGAGTGTATTTACGAAATTAGACTAATAGGGTCATGTTTTAAAAAAATTTTTGGGACGAAAAAAACGTGAAAAATCGCCCAAATTCCGGTTTTTTATATACCCTGTAAACGCGGTAATATTTACAGATAAAGAGTTAACAAATTATGAATTTAGTCGTCTGCTTTGTCAGAACCAATCAGTGTTATAAAGACGATCCATATAACAAATATAGAGATGGCAAAAACCACAAAGAAAAATGGACGGTATTTCTAAAAGGGGATATGTTAAAGGACTAGTACACTCAAAAAAATTCTACAGAGCGTTCATTTTGGGCTGCAACATCAATGTTTGAAGTCGTTCTCGCACCCCCCCCCTCTAACGAACTTTTATGCGGTCTTTTTTAAATTGTAGCTGAACAATGGCCGAATAAGCGTTGATAAAAATTTTCGAAATCCGTTGATCCTAACATTGTCAAAAATTATTTTGAAGTTTTCAAATTCGATTTTCTTCACCTTAACAAAATGTTAGAAATTTAATTTTCGTATGAAAATACAGTGCTTTAGTCCCTCTAGCAAATGCAAAAAACTGTATATAAAAATTATTTAACACTGACGAGGTATTTGACTTTGAAGTTAATAGTAAAAAAATAAGGCAAAAACAAATGACGCACTCAGGAATCGAACCCTCGACCTTCTGGCTGCTAGTCAAACGCGCTAACCACTACACCATCACCACATGGTGTAGTGGTAAGGTGAAGAAAATCGACCACATGGTGTAGTGGTTAGCGCGTTAGACTAGCAGCCAGAAGGTCGAGGGTTCGATTCCTGAGTGCATCAATTGTTTTTGCCTCATTTTTGACTATTAACTTCAAAGTCAAATACCTCTTCAGTGTTAAATAATTTTTATATACGATTTTTTGCATGTGTTAGAATGACTAAAGCTCATACAAAAATTAAATTTCTAACATTTTGTTAAGGTGAAGAAAATCGACTTTGAAAACTTCAAAGTAATTTTTCGGAGTGTTGGATATGCGCAAAAGCCCCAGTAATTTGAGAGTAACTCGTGTTGTGGGCTGCGCACTCTTCATCCCTCCTGAAAATGAATAGGAAGAGAGTGAGACAGGAAAAAATGCTTCAAATTC
Organism: Acrobeloides obliquus; assembly: GCA_034698545.1. Lineage (NCBI taxonomy): Eukaryota > Metazoa > Nematoda > Chromadorea > Rhabditida > Cephalobidae > Acrobeloides > Acrobeloides obliquus. The sequence goes on from JAQGBS010003371.1 coordinate 3,566, forward strand.
TTACCACATTCAAAATCTTCATATGAATTTTAACTTTTTGAACATTTTGCATATTTTTGCCACTATTTTTCTTGGCTAACGTTGAGTGATTGTAACTCACAGATTGAGTTTTTGCAGTCGACATATTATTCCAAAGTACAGCATTTGAATTGTAATGCATAAATTCTCCAATAACAAATGCTATGATACAAAGTAAGGCCACTATGATGGAAAGTATGAAAGCAGTCGGTTGATTCGAGAAATATGGTTTGAATTTTGCTGTGGCTATCATTATTGTTACGGCTAAAAAATTCTGTAAAAAATTGTTTTAAAAAAAAGCTTTCTGCTCCATTCCCACATCAGTGATGCTCAAAGCTACAAAAAGTATTCAGACTTGTCACCAGCTTCAAATATGCAAATTTTAGTCACGGTATAATTTGTTCATAGTGATAATGGTGGCAAATTTATCGGCATGGTAGCAAAATTGTTACCGTCGTCACAAACAATTTATACCATGACCAATTTTGCATATTTAGGACCGGTGACAAAATTTGTCACTTTTTTATAACTTTGAGCATCACTACTTTATGAATGCTAAAAGCAGGTAGAGATGTAGTTGAGACAAATCTGATACCTGATAAAATCCATGTGAGTATTCCAATGGTTTTATGAGAATAATAAAACCATTTTCGAGCATTATGACTCGGAGAACATCTAAACATTGCTCCAATAGGTTGTAGCCATAATAAAGACACTGCGATAATACCAAATAATGCATGACACATGCTAGCTGTTGGCTTCTCTGGACAATCTTCCTAAAATGAAGGCATTTCCCCAACAATAGGCGTAAATCACTACCAAAATGAAGTGACAAGTATCTCATTTTGCACTCAAATGGTGGAGGGTTCGATCGCCAACAGAGAGATAAAAATTTTTGATAGACCCACAAAGGCTGTAAAAGAAGATCCCCATAAAATTGGTTGTAGAATTTTCGCCTTCATTTTCCTTTAAAACACAAGTAACTTTTTGGGGAAAACGACTAAAAATACCTTTTTTGCAACAACAAAAAAGCTTTTTTATAACAAAAATTACTAAAAATGGCATCTTTGGTAAAAAAGATCGCATTTTTTGTGACAAAAATAGACATTTTTGACAATTTTTTGGTGAAAACATGCCTTTTTTAATGAAAAATGAAAATTTTTCAAAAAACGAAAACTTCGTTGCTCTATCAAGAGTTTTCCATTTTTAGGAATAAGATGTGCCCCCTCCTCCCAACCTAGATATGCAACTGGCACTTGTCACTGTCCTTACTTTTGGCCCTATCCACCTCCATTTATGAACAATAAAAGTCATTATTATACCAATTATAGTTAATAAAACTGCCAAAAGATTACATGTTCGATGTAACTAAAAATTAAAAAGTGTCCAAATCACAAATAAAGCAGTTGTTGTGCAAAATACTTAAAAGGGGAGGGTCGATTGAAGCAAGTTATCGAAAAAAATTCTTCGACAAATGTAAAAAATGATCGAAATGATAAAAAATTCTGTTTTGGAGAAAAAATCAAAAAAAATTTCTTGGCCATTTTAAAATTTTTATTGATTGAAACTTGTTGTAAAAAAGGCTAAAAACACCCAAAAAATTTTTTGCAATAACTCACCTCAATCAGCCCTCCCCCTTTAAAGAGAGTGCAAATTAGGGCCCTTTCTCAAAAAAATTTTTTTAATGATCTTCTAGAGGTAAAAATAGAGTGAAAAATCGATTACGTACATCGCGTAAAAATGCTTTTTTCACCTTGTTTTCGCAAAAATAGCACTATTCTCTTTAACGTTTGGAATTATGTAAATTTTAAGCAAACGTGAAATAGTGCTATTTTCGCGAAAACAAGGTGAAGGAAGCATTTTCACGCGACGGGGATGTGCGAATTGATTTTTCACCTTATTTTTACCCCTAGGTTATTTTTCAACAAAAAAATTTTGGAGAAAGGGTCCTAATTTTCACCCCTTTTAAGTATTGGGAAAAATATCCAAACGGGTCCATAGGTTAAAACTTTGCCCAAATGGTAAGACCCTATTTCGTATAAAGTCACTTACATGAAACCATATTCTCAAGCCCATCGGAGTTAGTGATGGTGCAAAATCTCTCAAATAATGTGCACTTGCTATAGCTAATGGTACAAGTAAGAAAAATGATGTATATTGTAGAATTCCTAAAATAGAAGGTTAAAATTGGTAAAAAACATAATAAAGAATTTAAGGTTGTGAGACGAGATAGCCTCAGTAGCGCAGTAGGTTACGTGTTTGGTTGTTGCCCGAAAGGTCGCGGGTTCGATGCCCAGCTTCGTGTTATGACGAGAAACTCTCAAATCAAACCATTTAAAAAAGAATTAGAAAGAAGTTAAAAAAGGCAAAAAATTTGGACGGCAGTGGAATTTGAACCCTGGCCAAAAAGTTCCTAAACCTGCAGCGTATCACTACACCATCTTCGCTGTTGTTTACACATAATAAAGTTTGCCTATAAGGGGGAGCATGTAAATTTCTACTCGAAAAGTATAAAGTTGCAAATTTAGTGGAATAAATTTTTTAATTTATAGCCTAAGACTAATAAAATGGTAAAAAATTTTTGGAAAAATTCGCGTTTTTAAACAAACACTTCGAAACGTTAGGTTCGACTAATAAGTGTAATTCTACGCCGACATCTCTAACATAGATTGGCAAGGTGGGGGGGGAGGGAACCCCCGGTGAGGTGATCCCCCACCACCTCCACCAAAAAAGCGACCTTTTTTTAGCTTGAGGTAGTCTTCTGCACCCAATTTTTATGGACCACCTCATATGTTCGGCGGAATCTATGTGTGATCACTCCTCAATTTTGGGCCCATGAATGAGTGATCCCCCTCTCAATTTTGGGTCCGTGCGTACGTGGGTCAGGGGGGAGGGGGCTCCCCCTTGCCGACCTATGATCTCTAAATTTCACTACCAAAAATCCCCGATTTTCGGGATTCCGAAATTAAAATCCCAATCTCGTATACCCTAATCCTTACCATGATACTTCAAATAATACTTCTCATGCAAAACATCTACACTACAACCCTCTGTATAATTCATTTCTTTTTCCTTCTTTTTAGCTAGAACTATTAAAATTCCGTGTAGAAGCAACAGCAGAATAATAAATTTTCTTAAAGACATTTAATTTTTGGTGATTAATTGTTAAAATAATAAAGCTGCATTAAAGATCAACCTCATTGATAATAAAACAAAAAAACAGCAGAAAATCGCACTTCAGTTGTGAAAGAAAACAATTTAGAACCGAGTTCAATGATAAGATACAAAAGAACAGGAAGAAAGGAGTGGTAGGAATTCAAGCGGCTTAAAGTCTGCTACATGTCTTTAGAAAGGAAGTGGGTGCTTTACAAAATAAATCGTTAAACATGATGAAATTCCGAGCAAGTGAATCTTCACAGAAGGTTTTTTCCTTCTGCAGGGGCCTGTTGCTTAGTTCCGGAACCGGAAGTCGGATCCCGGAACCGGAAGTTGGAGCCGAAGATCGAAAGTAAAAACTTCCGACTTCCGGAACTAAGCAACAGACTTAGTTCCGGAACCAGAAGTCGGATCCCGGAACCGGAAGTTGGAGCCGAAGATCGAAAGTAATAACTTCCGACTTCCGGAACTAAGCAACAGACCCCAGGATTCGCTATCACGTGCGTTCATTGTGTATAAACAGTCTGATTTCAAACTTCAAAATGTACATGAAAATTCAGGTTTTTGTCTTTTTTTATATAATTCCTTTTGCATTTTGTTGATTAAGAGGCGAGTAAAAAATGGGAGCGGTAAAAACTGGGAGGGCGCAGTGAAACAATAATAACTAGTATTGATTAGGTATTCCACTGAACGAAAATTTTTTTCATCATCTAGAATTGACCCTTCTAGAGATAATTTTATGTTGGGAATCCGAATTTCACATTTCCGAGACCTGAAAACCCTTCCCCGAATCAAGAAAAAGCAATTTATATGACGTATGGCTACATTTTTGATAAGAATCACATCCCATACGTCATATAAATAGTTTTTCCTTGATTCGGGGAAAAGATTTTCAGGTCTTAGAAATGTAAAATTTGAATTTCCCAAGATGGTAGCAAAAAAAATTTTGTGGCATGTTTCTTATATTTTTACCCTGATTCATTTTTCGTTGGAATTTTAAAAATGACTGACAGTTCGCTACTATTTCTTGTTAGAAATAATTTGCATGCGTCGCGGTGCAAAAAATTTTTCGATATTTTTCAAAAAAAGACATTTCTAGGGGTAATTTTATGCGAAAAATTGATTGTGCGCATTCCCGAACCTTGAAAACGCTTCCTTGACCCTGATTCAGGGAAATGAGTGTTTTGTATTGAAGCGAAAATATAAAAATTTTTGATTTTTCTTCTAAATTCATAGTTCTAAGGGTTATTTTATGCGAGAAATTGATTCAGCGCATCCCCGAAGTGTCAAAATGCATCCTTGACCATTGTCTTTGAAAAATTATGTTTCTACCACAACGCTTCGGGAATACGCTGAATCGATTTCTCGCCTTTGAATGTTTGATTTTCGCTTCAATACACCGATTCCTTCCCTGAATCAGGGTCAGAGAAACCTTTTCAAGCTTCGGGAATGCGCGCAATTGATTCTCCGCATGAAATTATCCCCAGAAATATGATTTTGAAGGAGAAATTTCAAAATTTTTCGATTTTCGCTTCAATACACACATCTATTTCCCTGGATCAGAGTCAAGAAAGCATTTTCACGCTTCGGGAATGCGCATAATCGATTTTTTGCATAAAATTACTCCTAGAAATATCATTTTTTTTTAAAATGTCAAAAAAATTTTTTCGTCGGAGATCCAGTCGCAAAAGTCAGTTCCCCTTTAATGCGCTTAAATGCTAAATTCTTAGATAAAAGTGGCATTTTAAAGGAAAATTAAAATTTGAAAATTCTTTGAAAAAGGTCCATTTATTCATATGTACCTACACACAACACTAATGATTAAAAACGATCGCAGATTAGACGGATTTAGTTCTATATAATTAGAGACATGCACATGAAAAATTTTAACTCATTTTTTGGTAGTTCGATGTGTCATAGTAAACATGTACAGAAAAACTTTAATTAAGGTAGTTTTAATAAAGCGCAAAAAATTTTCGAGAAAATCAATTTTTAACAACCAAAAAATCACGCAAAAAATAATTGTTTCAGATGGGAATGAACCTGAACCTTCTGCATAGTAAGAGAGAGCGAAGCCACTGCGCCAAGTATATTATTAAAGAATATCTTTTATAAATTCACTAAGAACTAAAAAGTTACCATTTTTTTAACTTGTAAATGGTACTTCTATAGTTTTGCACTCATCTTTAAATTGACTCGATTTTATCAAACTTTCAGTTATAAACAATTTCTTAACTGTGTGTAATTTCATTGTTTGGGAAAAAAGGAAATGAAACTTGTTCGTGCTACAAAAAACATGTCCAGCCTGCAATCGTCATATGAAAGTTACTGAATCGAGAAAATTTGATTTGACAATCTTCTTATAAGTGCGACCTTAACCAACCAAAAAACAGAAAACGAATTTCTTTTTTCAATGGGACTTTCTATGAAGAAACTCATCTTTCACTTAAGGAGACTAGTTTTTATTTTTTTTATTTTTACACTCTTTTTAGGCTTTTGATTTGTCATATTACTGGTCAAGGCACTGTTTGAAATATGAGGGCATAAGACAAGAAGATGGTAGTACCCTATCACAGAATACGATTGTTGACTACTAAAATTATTTCCTTTGGGTTACTGAAGATTATCTAGTTCGTAATCCAATCCAGTTGGGTGGGTCCAACACAATCGTCGAAATTGACGAGACAATTTTTGTGAAAAGAAAATACAATGTTGGTATGTTTTTTTAAATTTCATTCACGTTTCATGGCTATTTTTTAGGACATGTAGTGGACGCACACTGGATTTTTTGGCGGCGTAAATTCCGAAACCGAGACGAAGCTTGGGCATTTTATAGTGCAGAATGGACAATAGACGGCAGGGGATATTAGAGAAGTTGATGGCCTCTATGCGGTGGAACGGCTTGTAAATACAATAGAAATGCGTTCGCGAAGTGGTAGGCCTCGAAAAATTACAATTCATCAAGAAAGAAACCTCGTTCGATATGTGAAGACTCTAAATTTTCGACCATTTTTTCATCGAACTTTCCGAGGACGAGGTGTTTTCATGCAAGATAACGATCCTAAACAGGGTTCTTCGCATGTGCTACGCTCATCCAATCATATGAAAACCTGGTTCCACCGACGCAGAGTTCGAGCAATAGAAGGGGAATCCACCACACATAAAATGGTTTTTGAATCTTATTTTTCTGATTATGTATGGCGTAAATTATTTAATGGAGATGGTACTATGTTTAATTTGTGATCTCAAATTGTTAATCTGAAAAATTCTAAATAACATTAAAAATTTCACAAAATATTATCACAACTATAATTTATTTTTGAATGCTTCTTGTGATTGATAGCTTCGCTGTTGATTCTGATAAGTTCTGTACTCGTCTCAATTTTGCTTCATAGATCTGTTTTGTCTCGATAAGCATTTTCTTCAAATATTCGTTTTCGAGTTTGAGTTGGATGAGCTCAAGTGAATCAACTTCCTAATATAAATTGATGTATTAAGGAGTTCGGTACAAAAAAGTTTGGTCAGCCCAGTTTGGAGGGGGGGGGGGGTACTGTGGAAAATTGCTCTCTCCTTTCCCTTTGCTGCCACCACTGTCCCTCCCAACGCAAATTTTTCCAAATATAAGCCACAATATAGTCCGTTTTTGCCCATAAACCAAAAAAGTTCGTATGCGATGGCCAATTGGTCCAAGGCGCTGTCCGACCGATCTAGCAAGTTAAGCAACGTTAAGTTAAGCAAGTTAAGGCAAAAAATTTTTTGCTTCATTGTAAAATAATTTTTTTGAAAATCAAAAGTTTTACCCTAGTGGGAATCGAACCTGGGGGTTCGACGTTGTTTAACTTACCAGATCTGACGGTCAGCGTCTTTACCACTTGTCTCTTATATGCGAACTTTTTTCGGTTTATGTACAGAAATAGATTATACAATTTTAGTTACCCTGTGATAAAATCTAGATAAGTTATTATAGGGACATGATAAGAAATTAAGACTGACCATTTTTTGTATTTCGACTTTAACCCCACTAGTCGCAGAGGCAAAAATTGATCGCATGGAGCTGCTTTCATGTTGATTCAAAATTTGGACTTGTTGAAGATATCGTTCAGTCCATGAGCCTTCAATATCTCTATTTCTTTCTACATCGACAATTAGATTATTCTAAAAATTTATAATAGCTTATAGAACATTTTCTGCCAAAAGAAAAAACTAACATCACTAGTACAGAAGCAAGTAAATTGAAAAGAAATTGAAAAAAGGCAAAAAATTACGACAGTGAGATTCGAACCCACGCTTTTAAAGTGCAAATCAGCCACTTTAACAACTCGGCCATGGGAAACCCCTAAAATCCTCCATGATATGGTATTTGTTTTGAAGCTCTTGGCGAGCTGAGTCGATTGGCGACATTTATTTTTAACTTTGACCCATGCCATGCTCTTTTCTGTTTTTTTGCGCGCCGTGCCGGGGATCGAACCCTCGTCGTTAAAATGAATTTTGCGCCTCTTGCTCCTGAGCCATTTTGATGAACTATTTTCAATGCAGGCAAAATCAAATCGACTAAGATGATATTCAAACCTGAGACCTTTAGACTCTAATCTGGGTGCACTACCACTGAGCCAAGTTCACGATAAAAATCGAATTTTTAATTTTGCTTATAATTTAATATAATTTTTTTTAATAACAATTTGTTTTTCAAACAAAATTTTTTGATTGTTTCTCAGAGTAGCTTAAAATAACGGAATATACCAGAAATTTGAAGGAGTATTCCCGTGTTAAAGGTAGTGTGCAAGCAATTAAAATTTAAATTACCGCCAGAGCAGGAATTTTCGTTTTAATACACAACTTTTGAGTTTCAAACTCCTTCGTTATATGCTCATCAAATTTT
>JAQGBS010003372.1:0-11618 GCA_034698545.1 Acrobeloides obliquus
GTCATGAAGCATAAAATTTTATTGGTCGAGAAGCAAAAGAACCAATAAAATTTTATGCTTCATAACCAATCGTTTCAATAAACACGATTTTATTGAAAAGCAGGCAAAGTTACATTTTTTGACAACTGTTTTGACATGCTTGAACGCAACCTAAACGTCTCGAATTACAACTAATTCGAAACGCTAAACGTCTCGACCTCGTTTGAATTTGCCTGAGTATTTACATGAAAACCTTGAATTTTAAATTTTTTTAAAATACGCCTAATTATTGGGTGTATTTAAAAAACAAAGACGGCATCCTTTTTAGCTCGGCGAGACAAAACGACACCAAATTTATCCAATTTGAAAATTCTTTTGGGTTATTGAAACGATAACTCTGATTCAGGGTTTTTGTTTCAATAACCCAAAACAATTTTCAAATTGGATAAATTTTGTGTCGTTTTGTTCGTCTCGTCGAGCTAAAAAGGATGCCGTCTTTTTTTAAATACACTCAATAATTAGGCGTATTTAAAAAAATTTAAAATTCAAGGTTTTCGTGTCAATACTCCGACTAATTTAAACAAGATTGGGACGCCGTCTCGAATTGAGTATCGAATTCGAGACGTTTATTTGTTCGAGACGATTAGCGCGTAGCCTTAAAAAAGATCACTCATACCTGCAGGAGTACTATGTCCAGAAGTAAAACTTCCATAAGAAGGTTCGAAACGAGCACTAGTATCACTATGAGCATAGTCAGAGATTCCATGAGGATTCAAGTAATGGCGTTGATGATGAAAAGTGTCTACAAAATGTGGCGGAGGTAGGAAGTCAAGATCGGGGTTGTTTTGTGGCACTGAGACGTAGTCCTGAAAATGAGTTTTGAATTTTTTGTACTATACAGAGGGCCACCCACGTAAAAAATTTTTCGAAAACTTTTTCTGGAAATGACCCATCTAAGGGTAAAAACATGCGGAGAATCTGAATTTGATATTTTCGAAGCGAAAAACGCTTCCCTGATTCAGGAAAGGTATGTTGAAGCGAAAAGTCGCAAAAATGCGATTTTTACCTAAAAACATTTTAGGCAAAAATTGCCTTTTTGCGACTTTTCGCTTCAATATACAGACTTTCCCTGAATCAGGGAAGCGTTTTTTCGCTTCGAAGATATCAAATTCGGATTCCCCCGCATGTTTTTACCCCTAGTGGGGTCATTTACAGAAAAAATTTTCGAAAAATTTTTCACGTAGCCCCCTATTGTGTAGTAGCTCCGATTTTTTACTGCATAAATCATTACTATCTCATACCTTGGTTATAATAATATCGCTAGTATCCATCTCTGTCCTTCCATACATATCCGGATAGAAATGTGCACCATCCAAAGCCTCGCATTTTATAGTGACGTCCGAGTGTTCATCTATAAATTTTTATTTTTTGTGTTGATAATACAAATCAAAATATACCACTGAAACGAGTGCCCTTGTTCTTGTTGCTACAAATCTTCCGGCAAACATAGAAGAGTAGATATGCCAACAAGCCAATGCAGATGACAGCAGTTAGAATCGTCAACAAAACTGTAGCTGGAATGCCGGCGATTATTTGAAGGTTTTCTGAAAACAAAATTATTTTTTTATATCCTTTTATGAATTTTTTCTTGGCTTCAGTGTTTGAATCTGTTGTGTGTTACAATCTGTTGTGTTTGAAATAGGGCAAAAGTTTTCCGACCTCACTGGGACTCGAACCCGGACCAGGCTCCTGGCTACCGTCCAGTGCACTACCATTGTGCTACCGAGACCTACAACTGAATGCCCGTTAACTTCTGTTGTAGGTCTCGGTAGCACAATGGTAGTGCACTTGGATGGTAGCCAGAAGCCTGGTCCAGGTTCGAGTCCCGGTGGGGTCGAAAAACTTTTGCCCAATTTCAAATTCCCTGGATTTCCAAGTCTTGGCAACAGAATCATTCTGTTGTACAACAGATTCAAACACTGCTTAGGCTTACGCAGCTGATCCAGGATGCCCACTTCTTCAGCTATAGCTGCCATGGAGCCAGCTCCAAATTCATTTTGAGCAGTACAATTGTAGAGACCATAATCAGTGGAGGTTGCTTTCAAGATGGTTAATTTGGATTCCATTCCGAAATCTCGATGGACATCCTGTGATTGGTAGCGGCCTCCGGATTCTTCGAATTTCACGACTTTTCCTTCGTGTAACCAGTTGATGCGTTTCGGGAATGGTTTTCCGCGCACCTATAAATTAGAAAAATTATCATGTGAAAAATGTAAATCACACAAAATTTATTTCAAGGATCACTCATCAATACAAAAAAGTTGCCATTTTGTATATATTCAGGAAGTTCATGAAAAATGGAGCATTTTTCGTTTTTATAGTAAATACTAAATCGTTTTCGAGATAATTGCACAAGAATTTGGCGATTTGAAATTTTGTGTATTACAACGAAAACATGTAACTGATAGTTTTTTTATACTCCATTCGAAAGATCTTATCGAGTAGTATTCAAAAAGCATCAAGTTCGAGCGCGGAAATGCATTTTTAGATGAGTTTGGGTGGTTTTAAAGTTCTCATAATAGTAGCTCACGACGTGTAAAAGTAGTGCTGAAAATGCAAACAGCGGAAACCCTGGTCACAATCGACTAATTTTTACTTATACTATTTTGATGAAATATTGCCAAAACGGCTCGCTCATGTTTGCGTTTTTCGATTTTTTCGTTGTTTCGAAAAATGGAGTTGAGCCATTTTTCAATTTGTTTCGAATTTTTTCGAGTTTTTTCAATTTTTTAAAATTTTTACGAATTTTTTTTCAAATTTTTTTTCCGGCTAAAATTCGATTTTTTGACAAAAACGAACGAGCCATCAAAATTTTTGCAATATTTCATCCAAATAATATAGTAACAATTAGTCGATTTTGAGCAGATTTTTTTCGTTGTTTCCATTTTTAGCACTACTTTTACGCGTCGTGGTAAATTTCAATTTGTTGTTGTCGAAAAATACGTGAGTGTAATTTCTCTTTAACTGATTTTACTTCTTTTTACTTGTTAGCCCTAATCTCAAACATTGAAAATTGACTTTGTAAATAATAGCCTTGCTTCCCCGGCAAAAATGGCTAAGCACTTGGGTGCGATTTTGTTCCAAGGCAAACCTCCTTTTTTGTTTATGCTCACCTCGCATGTCAATACCAAGTTGTCGCCTTCGCGTCGGATCATATTCCTCGTGAATTGGACCATTGGAGCGCCTAAAACAAAACATACACGGTCATTCAGCACAACCTTCTTCCAAAGAAAGTTGAAATATCTCAGCGAATTTAAAAGATTTTCACATTTTCACAAAAGCATGTTATATTAGTTTACCAATAGGACACAATATATTTTCAAAAATTTTGAACGAGTCTGAGTATCGAAACGAAAACTTGAATTTGAATTCCTTAAGGAATTTTTGAAAATTTTCACCGCCAATCGATAGAGCGCATCGAAAAAAGGTAATACCCCAAATTTCGTAAAAAAAGACATATTCTTCGTTGCGAGAAAGTTTAATTCAAAGTTGATTAAAAATGGTCGAAATTTTTAAATTACGAACAAGTTTTCGGACTCGAACCCGGACCTCCTGGCTACCATCCAAGTGCACTACCATTGTGCCACCGAGATCTACCACTGATCCCGTTAATTGGTGAACTCACCTACTACCGTTTTTCGATGCGCTCTATCAATTGGCGGTGGAATTGTTCAAAAATTCCTTAAGGAATACATATTTAGGTTTTCGTTTCGATACTCAGACTCGTTCAAAAAAAGAGATATTCAACTTTCTTTTATGAGAGGTTGTACTCTGAATGACCCTGTGTACTATGAAAGCATAAAAAACACTCTACACACCTTTCAAATGCAAATAATTAGTAATCTTCGTCGGTGCAAACCCATCAACATTTGCCACACAATCGTATTGCCCGACTTGCCATGGTTGAACATTGTCTATATTCAGAAATTTTCCTTTTGACATGACATCATCAGTCCCTTTCCTAACCCAGTGGATTTCTGGCTCAGGATTTCCCAATGCTTCACAATGGAAGGTCACCGTCTCACCGCGTTGTACATCTTTCGTTTGTGGTAATGACATGATTCTGGGCCCGACTAAAATAGATTCTAGAAATGGACTCAAATTGGGTCTTACACAATCCAGGATTGTTTCATGGGGGTACAAGGTCTTACACATAGTATCCCCAAGGTCTTAAACATTTTTTCATGAGGGATACAGGTCTTACACAGCCCAAGATTTTTTCACGGGAATACAAGATCTTACACATTTTTCACGGGGGTACAGGTCTTATTTCAAAATATAACACTCCTGCCCTGCCCCTCCTTGCCTACGGCTTAGGCTTATCTTACATGCAACATTGAGATGATACAATGCTTCGGAGTCACCAACAGCATTCCTAACCCGACAAGTGATCTTGCTCAAATGATCTTCCATTCGAAGATTTGAGATTACCAAAGTCTGGAAATTGAAATTGTCGACTGTTCAAGGACCCCAGCCAGTGGGGAAAAAAGTTGTCATGTTTTGTTGATATTCGGAAAGTTCATGAAAAATGGAGCATTTTTTGTTTTTACTGCATTCTCTGAATCGTTATAGTTTTCGAGATAATTGCGTTTGAAATTACATGTTTTCGTTGTAATACACAAACTTTTTTGGATTTCAATCTCAAACAAGTTTGTGTATTACAACGAAAGCAAGTAATTTCAAACGCAATTATCTCGAAAACTACAGCGATTCAGAACATGCCGTAAAAACAAAAAATGCCCCATTTTTCATGCACTTTTCGAATATCAACAAAAATGGCAACTTTTCCCCCCTCTAGACTGGTCCTTTAGGCAAAAATAAATTTTACTCGTGAATTATTCGAAGCGACTATCCTATCATTTCTGTACCAATAAACAGATAGATCAGTTTTTGGTTTTGCATCGATCTGGCATATAAGAACAGCCTGACCGCTTTCTCGCATCAAGCTTCGAGTTTCGTCGACTCGGATCGTAGCTTTTGGCGGATAAGACACATCCATAGCAACACTGGCATGTTTTACAGCACCCCCATAAGTATCATGAGTAGCCAGGCAAATGATATAGCGACCATCTTCTGTTTGGGTGGGGACAAAGCTAAAAAATGAAAGTAAAATGCGATTTTGGTGACTTTTCGCTTCAATACACAGAACTTCCCTGAATCAGGGAAGTGTTTTTCGCTTCGAAAACTGGTCCTTTAAACTATTCTTTATTTTTTTTTCAAATAATTTTTGAAAAGGCTAATGTTGAACAAGTTGTGTTAGATTTGACACACTCAATGCATAAATTATTCCAAAATTCATAAGCAGCATAGCCGAAAACATAATTGGATCTCGTTGGCGCAATGTGGCTTGTCCACTTGCGCAACATAGGATTAGTAAAACTTTAATGAAATTCAAATTTCTTATTGAAAATTGATATGTTTCAATTTTTCGGGCAGATTCGAAACATTTTTGAGTCAAACTTTTTGCAACTATACAAACAACTTTACAACTATACAACAAACTGCATCGGTGGTGCAGTGGATATGGTCTAGTCGTTGAGACCAAAAGGCCTCGGGTTCGACTCCCACTGGTGTCGATGTAGTAGCTCTAAATTTCAAAAAAAGTATTCTTACGTCAAATTGCTCACAATCGACTCCAAGCTACTGTCTTCATCGAGCAAGATCGATTCGGCTACTTTCGCTTCATATTGAAATTGCTTGGAGTTCCGAGGGACTAAAATTTTATATTTTTGGTTGAATTTTTTTATAAGCCGTACTTTTTGTATTTTGCAGAATTTGGGCAGAATTTCCCAGCCAATTAATGATCTCTCGACCACCCGCATCTTTGGAAATAACCCAAGCCAATTTTGCGGCAGGTTTGCCTCCATCACTTCGGCAGGCGAGCTCAAACGCTTTTCCTTCAACAACTGTAACAGGTTTTGAATTGTCCATGCCCACAAAGTATGGTGCTTGTGGCTCGGCTGAAAAAATTTGAGCGTAAATTAAAGAAATTCGATATCCTGTTAAACTTAAAGGACCAGTCTACTTTCGTGGAGTTGATTCTATGTGAACGAGCAGAAAATTCTGAGCATTTTTTGTTTTTGGACCACTACTTGAAAATCTCGCGGTAAAAAGTTATGAGCGAAATAAAATTGTGAAAAAAATTTCAAACGAGTTTGGACATTGAAGCGAAGAGCCTGCACTGAAACTTTTCATTGAAACGATTGAATAAATCATTATAAATTCAAATTCCTTGATGATTTATAAAAAACGTCTTTTTTTCTACCTCATTGAGACGAATAAAATGACACCAAAATTATTGAATTTGAAGAACGTTTTGGGTTATTGAAACGAAAATTCTGATTCAGGCTAATCGCTTCAATAACCCAAAACATTCTTCAAATTCAATCATTTTGGCATCATTTGATTCGTCTCGATGCCATCTTTCTTTTTTCCTAAATCATCAAGCGATTTGAATTTTATAATGATTTATTAAATCGTTTCAATAAAAAATTTCAATGCAGGCTCTTCGCTTCAATGTTCAAACTCGTTTGAAATTTTTTTTACTATTTTGTTTCCTTCATAACTTTTTACCTTGAGATTTTCAAGTAGTGGACCAAAAGCAAAAAATGCCCAGAATTTTCTGCTCTTTCACATGGAATTAACTTTTTTCTGATCCTCAATTTTCATGAATTGACATTTTTGGGCGTCACATTTTTTAACTTTAAAGTATTTGTTAAGAAATTTCATGTATAAAAAACTTTTATGCAAAAAACTTTTTTTTGGCTATAAAGCTTCTCCCTATGGTTCATCTCCCTTCAATAAATTTCCAAAACAATTTTTATTGGCCACTTGTTCGCCGTTAACTTTGATTATGAAGCTAACAATTAAATGAGTCTTCGAAGCGGACAAGAACAACGACAACTACAAGTCCATAAAATTCCCGACCCATCAAAATGTCAACAACTGATGCCGCAATATGTACCCCAAAAACTTATGCTTATGCAATTTATTAGCCTGTCTTACATAAAGATGAATTTTATGAAAGTTTATTTTCGACGAGTGAATGTTTTCAAAAACGTAAAATTGAAAAAAGGATTTTGATTTAGTCACTACAGGGTGAGCCAAAAAATCGTACTTTTGCATTTTTTGGTGAAAAAAATTCAAAAAATTTTTTTCAAAAATCTCCTATAAGGGGTATTTTCATGCGAGAAATCGATTGCACGCATCAAAAATTCTTGTAAACGCTTTTTCAAAAATTTTCAAAAAAAGCGCAAAGGTACGGTTTTTTGCCCTCCCCCCCTGTATATGCTTTTAACAAATGCTTCAACTAACCTATCACATTCAGTTTAGCCGGCTTCGAGATCTGACCGGGATTTTCTTGAGCCGTTTCTATCTGGCATTCGAAGACGTCGTCGTCTTCGAGTGAAATGTTGACAATCCGCAAGTTATATTCGCCCAAACTGGCGCTTCCAACCATCGAATATCTTGGGAACAGCGGAATTTCTCTGTAACTTCCTAGGCCGTATCCATTTTTGATCCATTGGACTGCGCCAACCTGAAAATTGAAATTTTTTCGATCATCGAACAATGATTGGTGAAGTTGCATGAAAGCAACAGTTTTATATAGTTTTTCACAGGCATCTCTGATTGGTCATATTTTGGCGAGAAAATCTGATTAATTTTCTCGCCAAAAACGACCACGCAGGGATGCATGGGAGGCATATTTGTTCATTTTTCGAGAAAATCGAGAATTTTCACCATTTTTCTGCCGTTTTCATGTTACGGGAGGGCGCGCAATCGAACGTTAAGTGGCGGCAACCAGGGAAACTTGTTCCAATTTTTTTAATACAATTCCAGAATTTACTTTTTTCGCCTTATAGACATTTTTGTTTTTTATGTATCGCGACCTTTTTACACCGTGTTTCTCTGTTTGTTAAACTTAATAAGAAGATCCGATCAACGGGCATAGTTGACACCGATAGACATGCTCTAAGCCATATGTAAACGGGGACAATAGTCGGAACATCTTTGTTTTGTAATTTCTTTGTTTAAAGGCCTTTCCGGTCATTTTTTCAAAGGAGAATGTTTCAATTTTACGAAGAAGAAGTTGAATCTGAACTGGGAGGAAAAGAAGTTCTTATCTCCCGGAATAAAGCAGCATATGCAAATTTTTTTCGCCCATACAAAATGTAGAAAAAAGAAAAATTGTTCCAACCTACTGGGATACCCTGTATAAACTTTCTCCTGCGTATGAAGTTTTTGTGTAATTTCTGAAAAGATTTTGAACTCTTTTGATTCATTGCTGTACCGAGATCATGTGACCGGCTATACACGATTTCAAGTGGCAAAACCTTTTTGAAACCGCTTCCCGTTTGAAATACGAACCTGATTCTCCACTTGACATTTGAGGACGACAGTTTCATTGAGTCTAGCAGTAGTGTTCGACGGCCCTTGTACAATCCTCTGTCTTTGGGCGTTTGTCGTAATACATAGAAATATGAAAAGAAATACAGAATTTACTATCCTTTCCAATGGTTCCATTTTTGTATTTCTGAGATCTAAATTTTTTGTTGATAAAATGTGGGACTAAAACGCATAATGTATGGCACTTGTGATCGGTCTATAGATAAATAACAAATCGCGACTAGAATAAAAAATCAATTAGATTAGTCAATTTTTTGCGAAAAAATGATTTTTGTCATAGAAAATTTTAGTACAGGATGAGCCAAAGAAAAAACCGTAAAATCAGGATTAGTTAGTACTATATACGACCACGCAGGGATGCATAAAAAGCTATAAAAGATCCACGCTTCTTTTCGTTTCAATATACATGTTGCCTGATTCAATAAAAAGTTTCGTAGTATCAAAAAAAAATTTTGACTATAGTGAATTCCCGATTTGGTAACCCTTCCCAAGAATTTTCCCGTCAACACGACCACGCAAGGATGCATTGCAAAAGTATAAATGCAGTCAAACTCGATTTAGTGACCCCTCCCTGAGGTGTCACTAAAGCGAGAATTGACTGTAAACTCGAATGAAACGAAAGGTTTGAAACGATACGAATGAAACGACATAATGGAATGAAACCAAATTCAGGGTTTTCGTGTCAACATTCAGGCAAATTCATACTCGTTTTCGGACACTGTCTAGACGGCGTCCGGAAATCGTATTTTCGTGACCTCCCCCGCCCCAACAACTACTCCTGGCTAACAAGTAAACTACTAATTTTTGTTATTTTTTATGTCCTCTTTGTTATTTTTATATTCCTTTTCTTGACTAAGACACTGCCTATTTTGTTGATTTTTATGTTAAAAATTTAATCTAACCTTAATTTTAAGAATTTCTTTTACAGAGTGGATAAAAAAGTGCATTTTGTGATTTTTGGGGCTCGAAAAATTTTTTAAGATAGAAATTTTTTTACTAAAAATGACCCATATAGGGGTAATTTTATGCAGAGAATCAATTGCGCGCATTCCCAAAGCATGAAAACGCTTTCTTGACCCTGATTCAGGGAATGGATTCGATATATTGATGCGAAAATGGAAAAAATTTTTATTTTCGCCCAGTAAGCATCTATCTAGGAGTAATTTTATGGAGGGAGAAACGATTGTGCACATTTTCTAAGCATGGAAAAATTATCTTGACCCTGATTCAGGGAATGGAGTTGGTGTATTGACGCGGAAATCGAAAAAGTTTTTTTGTCCGTACACCAACATCATTCCCTGAATAGATGTCAAGATAATTTTTCATGCTTAGAAAATGCTCGCAATCGATTTCCCGCATAAAATTACCCCCAGATGGATGCTTTCTGGGCAAAAATAGAAAATTTTCGATTTTCGCGTCAATACACCGAATCCATTTTTCCCTGAATCAGTGTCAAGAAAGCGTCTTCATGCTTCGGAAATGCGCGCAATCAATTCGCAGCATAAAATTACCCCTATATGAGTCATTATTAATATAAACTTTTCGATCCCAAAAATTTTTCGGACCCTAAAAATCACAAAAATGCACTTTTCTACTCAACCTGTAAATTAACTTTTTTTAATTTTAAAAATACCGGTATACTAAATTGTTCAACTTTGTATTATTTTTTTAATTTTTCAAAAATCTTTTTAAAATTACCCAAATTTTAGAACTACTACACAATAGGGGAGAGCCACCCACGTAAAAATTTTTTTGTAGAAATGTCGTTTTAAGCAAAAATCGCATTTTTACGACTTTTCGCTTTAATACACAATACGTCTTCCCTGAATCAAGGAAGCATTTTTTCGCTTCGAAAATGTCAAATTCGGATTCCTCATATGTTTTTACCCTTAGAGGCGTCATTTTCAGAAAAAATTTTCACGTGAGTGGCTCCCCCCTATTGTGTAGTAGCCCCCAAATTTTTGAATTTTTTACGAATACAAAAATTCCTACCGGCACGGAATGCCCTTGAATCTCTTGCTCTTTTCCCGGAACAAATTTGCCATATCTAGGGCCGATAATCAAAGCAGCCATGAAAGAAATCGACCCTCCACATAGGTGTACCACTCCTGAGCCGGCAAAATCCTAAATTTTTTCATCTTCAATTTGTTGCTCATTTGTTATAGCCGAACATTTTTTTGGCTACCACGGAATTTTTTATTGAATCAGGCAACGTGTACATTGAAACGAAAAGGAACGTTAGTACTAACTAATTCTGATTTTCCCGCCATACGACCACGCAGGGATGCATAAAAAATTATATAAGGATCCACGTTTCTTTTCGATAAACGTGGATCCTTATATAGCTTTTGATGCATCCCTGCGTGGTCGTATGGCGGGACAATCAGAATTAGTTAGTACTAACGTTTCTTTTCGTTTCAATGTACACGTTGCCTGATTCAATAAAAAGTTCCGTAGTAGCGAAAAAAATTTTCGACTATAAAATAATTTGGTTTTTCTTCTGTCTTTCTTAGCCAATTCTCTTGAAAAAAATTGTAGATCTTTATTCAAATTTGTTCTATTTGTTATCGTGTTAGCATTTTTAGATTTTTTTTATTTGTTTTTTTTTCATTGAAATAAAACTATTTTTGAAATTTTGAGAAAATTTTTTACCAGATATGTAGTATGTATATGGCCAGTATTGATGCCTATTTTCATCCATCCTTGTGTGGACCAGCCCCAGTGTGTTAAAATTGGATAGACAAATGCTAAATAAAAAAATATTAGTTATTATACAAAGTTTGTTTCACAGAGTTTCCGGAAGCATAGCCTAGTGGATAGCATCATAGAATTCGATTTTGAAGACCCGGGTTCAATCCCGCTCGAAGCCAATTTTTTTTGCATCGTCCAAAATTAAATTCAGGGTTTCGTTTCAATACACGGACCATTTCAAAAACCCCCAGGAGTCATTTTTATAACGATTGAATTTGCAAAAGCCGGTTATTTTCCGAACAACCCTGTTCACAGTTGCACAGACCCCGGTCCAAAATTTTTGTTTTTATGGCCTACCCCCTCCGCAGTTTGGCGACCTTCTAAAAAAAATCGGTCCCCAGCGCCGGGGACCGATGACCTATCCCCCTTCCGCCCCATGACCTATTCCCTCCCCACCTCATGACCTCCCCCCTCCCTACCCC
>JAQGBS010003373.1:0-11618 GCA_034698545.1 Acrobeloides obliquus
GGTCCGTAGATGTTCCTCCCTCTTTGGCTCTTAGTCACCAGCGGGTAATTTCGGAACTTGGGTATCCATCTGTGGTGATGGGCTCAGGTTTTTGTCATTTTGGAGCATTTCAGGTTAAAAATCGGGGGAATTTGTGAAATTTGCTTTTTGGAGGCTCATTTTGCTTTGGAGCAAAATGAGATTCTCGATTTTTCGGATTCTACGTTTCTCTTCAAAATTTCGTTTTCAAAAATTCTCATTCGAAAATTCATAGTGCCGAATTTTTCGATTTTTAACGAATTTTTGTTCCGTGTTCCGAGTTCCGACAAGTTCCGGGCATTTTTGCTGTTCCGTGTCTGTTCCGGTTCCGAACCCTACTGTTCCGGTTCCGTTCCGGTTCCGACCGTTGGACCTGTTCCGCGACAGCCCTGGTTCGAATCCTCTTAAATAAGTTGGGCCCAAAGGTTCGATCCCTGGAGGTGTAAAGCTTTTAAAGTTCAAAAAATTTTTTTACAAACAATGGAGCAAAAATTTTTTGCTCCATTGTTTGTAAAAGAGTTTTTTTGAAAATAAAAATTTTGCCCTAGTGGGATTAAACATGACGGTCTCAACGTTGCTTAACTTGCCAGATCGGACGGGATCGCTCTTACCGGGGTCGGGGAATTAGTGGGTTTAAATGGATTATAGATCAAAGAATTCTCAAAATTCCAAAAATAAATTTCTCCATAGTGATAATTTATTATCGCGGTTATTAATAATCCATTTAATTTGATTGTTTGACCTAAAAGTTTTAGTCACACATTCTTTTCCTTTTCTGAAATGACCATAGGTCATTGTTTCAGCCTATTCACAAGTTTTGAAATTTTCCGGTTATTTTTATGGTTTGTGGCGAGATCATATAATGATATGTGAAATTATAAAAGTGCATTGATCCAGGTCAAATTTCATTTGTCATTATTCATAAAATATGGAAAGTTTTATAATGAAGGGTGATGAAACTTGGGCACATAAGTAAGCTTTTTTACAAACTCCTTGGGGGAAGTGACATAGGTTAGTGGTTACCTGATAAGTATCTCCCCCCCCCCTCTCCCATCTAGTGGGCCAAAAGACCAACAAAATTAAGGATTTCCCTTATGATTTTGAGGTGGTACCCATCCCTGTTGCTCCTTCTCCCTAACCACAGTAGGGGTGGAGAGGGAGAATTTCCTCTGGTTCACCCTCCTACATAACGATACTGACTGGGACCAAATACTCTTACCATTCGATATTTTAGAGAAATGCGGCTATATGCCTTTTCTGCTATAGCCATTTCAACTGTTTCTGTGGTTTCAGCAGTAATAATTTTACCATGGCTTTTCACATCAGTTCATGCTTTGCGAAACGACATTTTTGTCGAAACAGTTTTTTGCAAAAATATTATCAACACCCACTGGCATGAAATGTATTTATTGGGAAAAACTTCCAACTTAAACCAAATACGTCAAAAAAGAGGCTGGCTTTTTGGAAATTATGTTCCCGAAGAAGGGAATCCGTTTGGGCCATCATCTGGATATGGTTCACCTGCTTCTACGGGTTATGGACCTGTGGTAAATCCCGAACCTACGCCACAATGCTGTCCTTGCATACAAGTAAAATTTGCTCAAATTATTAAGTTACGGTCAACTCTCGATAAAAGGCCATGTTAGAGACTGATTCAAGGGTATTACGAAGGGTGTCGATTGTGGTTGCGCATCGAGGGGATTTTTTATAAAATTCAGTCCGCCACGGAACTGACCTAGTGTGGTGGCTTATCCAGGCTGATCTGTTATCGGGGTGGGGGTGACTGTTTCTTGAATTCGACTGTATAAGAAATTCTAGGGTCCTCCTGGAGCTCCAGGAGAATCTGGTGATGATGGAAAAGATGGAAAGGATGGTCTACCAGGTTCCAATGGAAAAGATGCCAGTGATGGGTCTATTAAACCTTCTAACGGGTTGTTAATGGAGCCTTGTCAAATTTGTCCTTCTGGAGAGCCTGGTCTAGCCGGAAAGCCTGGTAAAAATTAATAGATATGTCAGACATGCCTTTTGTCATGGAATGCCTTGTGATTTATTTCCCAAAAAACTTAAATTATTCTAGGACCGAAAGGAGCACCTGGACCCAAAGGACCGACAGGATCAGATGGATTTTCTGGTAGATTTTATTTAAATTTTTTTCTCATTTTTGATATTTTAGGTCATTCGGGAGAACCTGGCATGGCTGGACCAATCGGACCTATGGGGCAGGCTGGAGAACCAGGACCACCCGGCACCCCTGGAAATGTAAATTTAAAGAAATAAAAAAAATTTTTTAAATTTAGAATGGAAAAATCGTCAAATCTATTGGCCAACGTGGCACTCCTGGGCCTCAAGGACCTCCAGGAATGAAAGGTATTTCTGGAGGTAAAGGAGCAAGAGGGCAATCTGGACCAGCTGGAGAAAAAGGTTTAGAAGGAAATGAAGGGCTACCAGGAAGGCCAGGAAAAAAGGGTCCCCGTGGACCTCTAGGCTCAAGAGGCTCAAAAGGTAAAAAAATTACATTTCTATATTTTACAGGGTGTTCCAAAAGTTTTGCATAACATTTTATATCGATTTAACAAAATAAAAAGAATAAAGAAACAAAATTTTCTATCGAAATTTGAGATTTTTTTGGATTTAGAAGTTTGTAGTTCGTTGAAAATAAAGTTGTGCAAGAACTTTTGGATCACTCTGCACTATTAAGTTCAAATTTTTAGGACCTGGTGGAGATTGTATGCATTGTCCACCTCCAAGGACACCACCAGGATATTAGGTTTAAGGATATTTTTTGTTATTTTTTATTGTTGGAGATATTTAAAATGTTATTGTATGCAATATGTGTTAAATAAAGTTTCTATATTAAATTTCAATAAAAAACGACTGTGTGAAAAAACATACCGTTTGGCTTTTATACGAATATATGAAACGTCGAAAATAAAGGAGGAAGCGAAAATTTTGCCCATAGGGGCAGATATTTTTCGCACATAGGGGAAACAAATTTTTGCACAAGAGGGTCAATATTCTAAACGCGAACACAAAGACCTACGCTTAGTCTAAGCATAAGTATTTGAAACTGAACATCCAACTGAAGCCTTAGATAACAAAGGATTCAAAGCATAGTGATGAAAAGCTGCATCGTTTGGTTTATACTTCAATTGTTTCATAGAGTTGAAAATTGTATTACATGATGTACAAATCAAACGTTAAATTTTTCTTTCCTCTTGTACTGTTTCAAGGATATAGTATTAGGATTATAGAATATTGTCCCCTATGTGCAAAAATTTGTTTCCTTATGTGCAAAAAATAACTGCCTCTATAGGCAAAATGTTCACTCCCTCTATATTTCCAACGTTCCATATATTCGTATAAAAACCAAACGGTATGTTGTTGCGCACAGTCGTTTTTATTGTAATTTATTTATGATTTGTATCAAAATTTAAAATTAAATAGCTTATAGTAGGGTTGTTGGTGGTCGGTTAATTTGGCGTTACCCGGTTACAGGTTAACCTGATTTTTACGGACCCGGTTATTGGTTCGGTAGCAAAACCATAAGGGAGTTCATAGAAAATTTTTTCATTTTTTCCCAATTTTGAGAGGTCCCCCTAATTTTAGCTTATTTGAGTGAGTTGTTTGGGTCAACAATGTAGCTACGCCACATTAACATTAAATACAATGACCTATAAAATTATCATTGAGTATATTTAATAGTAATATCATAAAAAGAGTCATCTTTTATTATGCCTAGCATGTCTTTATTCATTATAGATTGCTTTATATTCATCTCTCTTCTTCATTTTCATTTAGGTTTTCTTGAAATATTGGTAGACGTAATAAACATAAATCCAACACTTCACATTTTTTTGATTTTAATAAATAAATTATCCAAGAAGATAGAATCGAACATTTAATGGAACATTTGGCGCCAATTTTGCGAACCTAAATTTGTTAAATATTATAGGATGTTGATATGTTTTTTGGGAGCTCGGATTAAACCACGCCGAGAACGTATAAATATAGGTAATTTTTGAAATTGTTTTCGGATCCGACAGGGACTCAAACCCGGACCTCCTGGCTACCGTCCAAGAGCACTACCATTGTGCTACCGAGACCTACAACTGATCGGTCACAGGTTTAATCACAGTATGAGTGGTGGAAAATACACCGTCAAGTATTTACTAAATAACTGGCATCAGTTTTAGGTCTCGGCAGCACAATGATAGCCACAACAAATTATACAACCCACAGCTCTTGGACGGTAGCCAGGAGGTTCGGGTTCGAGTCCCGGTCGGGTACGAAAACTTTTGCCCAATTTCAAAAATTACCTATTATAGGATGGCAAAAAAGCACTTTTGCAAATTTTCACAATAAATTTTTTCAAAAAGTCACAATGGGGGTTTTTATGCGAGAAATCGATTGCGCACATAGAAAATAATTGTTAGATGATTTGCCTCTAGCTTAAATTTAGTAAAGAGTTATACTAAAGGAAAGTTTTCAATGCCGGACATGTTTCTAATGCGATTGCAACTTAGTGAAAATCTTCGTAATTAGATTTTAGGCTAGAGGATCTGCACTTGTTGATTTAAGAGCATTAGGGATTTTTGTTAGTAATATTTGTTGTGAGTTGTATAATGTCATGGAATGTCGCAGGTTGTGAACTGTCTAGGTTATGAAGTGTCGTGGGTTGGGGGAGTGTTGGGATTGGGAAGTGTTGGGGTTTGGAGGTATCAGGTTGGGAAGTATCGTGGGTTGGGAAGTGTTGTGGTTGGGAAATATCGAAGTTATCAAGTGTCATGGGTTGTCAAATGTCATAGGTTGTCATATATCAGGAAGCCATCCCAGTTTGTTGCATAAATTAGAAAAAACGCATCTAAAGCGATTTTAGGAAAAAATTTTTGCACGAATTTTTTTGGCCTCATACTCCATATTTTACCTGCATTGTATTTACATTTGATTTTGATAAAATTAATTGATCATCCATGAGTTCGACTTTTTTCAATAATGTAATTTTGCTTTTAAAACTTTCCATGAAATATGAATTAATCAGAGATATTTTTCCACTGATCTCAATTGTTTTAGAAAATATGCAATTTGTTATAATTTCATCTAATACATCCAATTTAAGTTGTGTCATTTTCTAAAACCCGTTATAGATCAATTTTGTTGTATTATAGATAAGTAAATAAGCTTGTTGAATATTACCGAACACGATAAAATAATAATAAATTGCAAAAAATTGATGCTTCATTTCCATTATTAAGATTTTTAAAATGTTAAAGAAAGTTAGTCAAAAGAAATTTTTTATATTAGGTTGCTCCATAATTTCCCAGCTTTTGAGTTGTCGTCGAATTTTACGGAAATTGTCACGAAGATGAAGGAACTTCGCATAAATGATTGAATAAAATACCAAAATAAGACTTTCTTTTCAATGTTCATTTTTCGATTCTTCGGTCTTCATGAGAGGGCTCGAGTACCTCAGCCCTTCTCTATGGCTACTTCACTGAATGGAGGGGAGGGGGATCCGTTTTTTGTTTTTAAAAATCGACTCAGAAGGCCCATCCATGGATCCCGTCTGACTATATCATCTAATCCTTTCCAAAACTTTTGGCTGTAGGATGTTTCGCCAGAAATGGTTGTGAAAGTTAATTTCGAAACGGACATTTCGAAAAGTTATTTTGGAAACGGACATTTCGAAAGATTGTTTCGAAATGGACATTTCAAAGAAAATCTTTCGAAATGACCGTTTTGAAACTTTCCGTCGAAAATAACCTTCTGAAAACATCCTACAGCCAAACTTTTGAACGATCTATTATAGGAAACTAAGATCAGCTTCTTTTGTGAAATCCTGTCTCCTCGACTAAAATCCATTAATGTTCTCTTTGGAACCTTGCATGTCCACTACTCAAGTCTTTGGAGTAAAGGTAAAATTTGATAACATTCTAAACTATACCCCATTTTTAGTATCCCTCCAAGCGAAAGAAGCCTTTTGTAATGCCGATGTCATCGTCCTAGAATTGGCAAATGTCGATTGGAGGCATGAAGAAGATGAAAATTGTATGAAATTCGAAAATAATGGTACTTTGAAAGATTTTCTCTCCGACGAGGAGTACTTAAGATTCGAAAAAAGTTTTAAAAAAGACAGTTTTTAGTCTTCCAAAGTTTTTATGAAAACATCACTAGGAAGAATCAAGAGCCTGTGTTTATCCAAGTGATCAATGAGACATTTTTTGGTAGCTTTTGATTTTTTTCTCAAATGAAGGTCAAAAATGAAAATTTTAGATGAATGGAGGTATATGAAGCCTATAGCTTTTCATATTAGTCTGGGACTGTACCTATAAGGAGATGAATAGGTAAATTTATTCACTTCTTTGATTTTTATGGAGAAAAGGGTCTATGGACACTGCGGACCTCCCCCTCCTCCGTAACTCCGCCACTGCTTCAAAGGTCCGCCTGAAGGTTATCCTTTGAAGTTATTGGGAAACCCTATTTTCCTCGATTTATTATTTTTATAATCAATTTTTTCGCAAATTTTATGTCTCAAAAATTTGAAAGTTTGGAAAGTTGTATAAGTGTCTTTAGCATAAAGAGTTGCATAAATTGTGATACAACTATGAATAGTATGTCCTAAGCTAATTCAAAGAAAGTGGTGAGTAATCAAATTTTTACACCATGTACTTTCTAATATTATGACTCATTTTTATTATAAAAGTTATTCCTTAAATTATAGATCTATATGTGATTTTTCAATTGTTAATCATTTTGACTAAATTTTCAAAAAACTAGTATATAAACATCTTTTGCCTTTAACTTTCTATTCTTGAGTTTGAACTCTTTTTTAAACTTTTTACAAGTCACTTGTTTTGTATGATGCCACCAAGGCCAAATTTCCTCCCATTAACTTCAAATAGTCACATGTTTGTGAAAGAGTATTTTTCTACCAGTCCTCATCCACTAAGACAATTTTTCTCCATGTCATGTAAATCACCGTTATGTTGTCAACTTTGTAAACAAAGATTACCATCTATGTCTAATTCGATGATAGCCGAATTGCATTTGTTAGAATTTCATGTGGAAAAATTTGAAATTATCAGAAGGCTATGAAATAATTTTTGAATCTCGATTCGAAAAATTCATAAAATTTGATTTTTGAAAAATTAAGAGACACTATCTCAGGAGTTCAAACATTGCCTTAAACGGTTCGGCTGTGCCCCAAATTGAATTTATTTAGTGAGATTGACTCATGGGAAAATTTTTAAAAGTCATTTCGAGTCAAAATTCGGCTTCTAAAAAATTCAAAACTTTAATCGAAGCTCAAAAACCCAATTTTACATTGATTTTTTGATTTTTCTAACTCGTCTAAAACACCCTATATGATTTTTTTTCGGCCAAAATTTATATCTATCCGATGTAATTCAACACAGAGAACACTTCTAGCATGGTTTCGAAAAAATTCGAGAAACTTCGATTTTTGGGCCATTTTTACAAGAGGGGCACAGTAGGAGGGTTCGAAAAAATTTTTTTCTCGGATTTTGTCGAAACCACGCTAGAAATGTTTACCGTGTTGAATTACATCGGACAGATATAATTTTGGCCGAAAAAAATTATATAGGGTGTTTTAGACGAGTTAGAAAAATCAAAAAATCAACGTAAAATCGGGTTTTTGAACTTCGAATAAGGTTTTGAATTTTTTAGAACCCGAATTTTGACTCAAAACGACTTTTAAAAATTTTCCCATGCGTCAATCTCACTAAATAAATTCAATTTGGGGCGCAGTCGAACCGTTTAACACTGTGCCCTTTCAAGTTCGAGTGTTCAAGAAAACGTCTCTTAAAAAATATTGATTGTTGTAAATATTGGAAAAACTTTGTTCTTTATTGTTAAATTCTATTTTTTATTTTCGAATAAAATAAAAATTTAATCTTTTTTGCAAATAGACACTTTTATACTCCCACAAATACATTAAATCAATATAGAAAATATGCACACGAAAAAATATACAAGCATGTCCCCATCAAACAATCAGCGACTAACATATATTGATTGATCGGGCGAGGCCCTCTCTTTTTCTCTGATTACACAACTAAACTCAATTCGTCGTCCTGGTGCGTTCTTGATTGAATAATAGTGATAAGTTAGGAAACACCAGGACCCGAAATGTTTTTGTGTCTTTTCCGTCCATATTATTAAATATATTCTTTGATATTATGGCTCAAACTAATCCGTTTTATGAAGTGGAAATTGATGAAAATACCACGTTGAAACTGCCCACGAGATATGCGGAATCGAAGAAAATAGGAAATGGTGCGCAAGGGATGGTTTTGTAAGTTTTTTACAAATTAAGGGTGTTCCAAAAAACCTAGATTATCAAATTTTTTATCGATTTTTTCAAAAGTTTTCAAGTTTATCTATCAAAATAAGCTCTAAACATTTTTTTAAAAACTGAGAAAATTTTAATTTTCACAAAAAAGTACCGGAAGTCGAACACCTCTGGCGCTCGCGGAATCTCCAATAGTGACTCCGAGCGGCACGACTCTTTCCTGCGGTTAAAATTGAAAAATTTCATCAAAATCGTGTTTCCCCATACCCGAAAAACCCCGAGTGCAAAAGATTGGTCGATTTGAAGAACTTTTTGAAAATTGGATTTTTTGTCCCCTAGGTTTTTACCGTCATCCCCTCTGGTAGGGGTACCCGTGAACTCAAAATTCACAAATTCCTTCGATTCGTGTTTCCCATACCCAAAAACCACCAAGTACAAAAAATCAACCGATTTAAAGAACATTTGAAAAATCGATTTTTGCCTTGGTCCCCCAAGGAGTAAAAAGTGAAAAAAAACGATTTCGATGATTTTGGTGCCAATTGTCTTTTTCATCGTATTCTACAGTTTTTGCAATATCTCTGGGTTTAAATCAAGCGTTCTCGAGATCTCTGGCCACTCATGCATTCTCACCGATATTAAAGGGAGCGTAACATTTATAGCCTATTCTCAAAAGAATCGAAAAAAATTTTTCCGATTCTCTTCTAAAAATTGACTTTTCAGGATAATTTCTGGGCGAAAAATCGATTGCGCGCATTTTCGAAGCGTAAAAAATAAAGTTTGACCCTGAAAATCAGGCTAGAATTGCGTTTAACGCAAAATCTTTTCTAAATCAATGGAGGCGTAACATTTATGGCGTATTCTCGAAAAGAACGCAAAAAAATTTTTTCTAAAAAAGACTTTTCTAGGCCTAATTTTATGCGGGGAATCGATTGCGCGCATTATCAAAGTGTGAAAACGCTTTCTTGCCCCTGATTCAGGGAAAAGTTCGTTTTTTGAACCAAAAACTGCCATTTTTGATGTCTAGACGTCGTTTTCATATATCGAAAATGTGCGCATAACATTATTATGAAATGTTGATTTCCAGGAAAAAATTCGACATTTCAGATTTTTGCCCTGATTTTCAGGGTCAAACTTAATTTTTCATGCTTCGAAAATGCGCGCAATCGATTTTTTACCTAGAAAGTACCTTGAAAAGTCGATTTTTAGAAGAAAGAAAATCGGAAAATTTTTTTTGATTTTTCGAGAATAGGCTACACTCCCTTTAATGTATTAAAATATAATAGATTTTTGAAAATTTAGAAAAAAAATTTCCAAAAATCCAAAAATTATCAAATTTTCAGTGGTGCTGTTGACAACGTTACTCAAACCGGTGTGGCAATCAAAAAACTCACTCGCCCGTTTGCAACAGTTTTAGCCGCAAAACGGGCATACCGTGAATTTGTTGTGATGAATCTGGCCAACCATAAGAATGTAAATTTAAAAAAATTAACAAAAGTGATGAAAATTTTAGGTGATAAGGTTGTTAAATGCGTTTACCCCTCAACAAAATGTCGACGTTTTTATGGATGTTTATTTGGTAATGGAGTTGATGGAAGCCGATCTCGGGCAGGTTGTGCAAATGAGCTTGGATCAAGAACGGGTTTCGTTTTTGTTGTATCAAATGTTGTGTGGTATAAATCACTTACACAGTGCGGGTATTATTCATAGAGTATGTTATTTTTTGGAAAATTTTAAACAAATTAGCAAAGATGCGTTCGGGAGGCCCTAAAAAGTCTAAAAATAAACTTTATCATATTGCAATTGCCAAAAATAATTTTCTTTAAGGGGATAAGAATTAGGGACTAATCTCTGAAAATTTTTTGTCAAAATAGCCTATATAGGGGTAAAATCATGCGAAAAATCGATTGCGCGCGTTCCCGGAGCGTGAAAATGCTTCCTTGACCCTGATTCAAGGAAATAAGAGTGGGTATTGAAACGAAAATCCAACATGTACTAATTTTTCTGAATCAGGGTCAGGGAAGCGTTTTTAAGTTTCGGGAATACGCGCAATAGATTCCCCGATGAAATTACTCCAGAAATATGATTTTGAGGAAGAAATTTCAAATTTTTTCGATTTTTGCTTTGATATGCACATTTATTTCCCTGAATCAGGGAGCATTCGAGAATGCACACAATTGATTTTTCGCATGATTTTACCCCTATATAGGCTGTTTTGGCCAAAAATTTTTTTCAGAAATTAGTCCCTAATTCTTACTCCCTCTTTAAGGACCTAAAACCTCACAATATCCTTGTTGATCAATTTTGTAACTTAAAAATCACCGATTTTGGTCTTGCTCGAGAAACTGCCGACTCTCTCATGATGACTCCTTACGTTGTTACTCGCTATTATCGTGCACCTGAAGTTGTACTACCAACTGGAATGTACGACGAAAAAGGTATTTCGCTCAAACTATCATCTCTAATTAAATTTTAGTGGATGTCTGGTCAATTGGTTGCATTTTCGTCGAAATGATAACACATCGAATTTTGTTTAAGGGAGAAAATTATCTTGATCAATGGACCAAAATTACTGATATTGTTGGAAGTCCAGATGAAGGGTTTATTCAAAGAATTCCACAAGAAATGCCATACATTGTTACTTTTGTTAGGCAACAGCCAAAAAAAAAGCAAATTCCATGGGAAAAAATTGTGAGAGATTCGGATTTTCCACCTTCTAAAGATGCTAGGCTTAATCGTAAGAATTTTAAAAGCGTTTGTTTATGACTCTGCCAGCCCAGCCCATCTCAGTTCAGCCTAGACGAACCAAGCCCAGACCAGCCTAGCTGGTCTGGGCTTGGTCTGGACCATGACAGCTACTTTTATCATACTGTTTTTGACTATGATGAACACAACTACGAAGGCCTGAAAAACATCACAGGGCAATTCCCTTATTAGCTTTTGTGTTAAATATGCTACAGGGTGGCCTTAAAAAACCGGATTTTTGCGATTTTTCGAGCAATTTTTTGCAAAAAAATTTTTTTTTAATTTTTGCAAAAATGACTTTTCTAGAGGTAATTTTATGCAAAAAATCGATTGCGCGCATTCCCGAAGCGTGAAAACGCTTCCTTGACCCTGATTTAACGAAAAATTTTCGATTTTCGCTTCAATACACCCACCATGTTCCCTGAATCAGGGTCAAGGAAGCGTTTTCACGCTTCGGGAATGTGCGCAATCGATTTTCGCATAAAATTACCCCTAGAAAAGTCATTTTTGCAAAAATTAAAAAAATTTTTTTTGCAAAAAATTGCTCGAA
>JAQGBS010003374.1:0-11615 GCA_034698545.1 Acrobeloides obliquus
CTAGAAATCGATAAAATTCATTATCAAAATAAGTATCCTTACAAAATTTTTGTGACACCCAAAGCTCGGCTTTCTCGAAAAGTTTGTTATAAACAAAGGAATGTAGTTTGCTATTAGAAAAATAATAATTAATCTTGTATTTGATACTTATTTCATGGTATTTTTATCCAGTCTATTGCATGTGAAACAATTTAAAATGTTCCGGATAATTAATTTGTCGTCAACTTTTCTCATGAATAAAAGAATTTAGCTCATAGGAAATTAGTACTCTTGATAGGTTCTCAGGAAAGTTAAGACGCGTAGGAAATTATTGGTTAAATATATTCATTATAAATGTTTTGGAAGTTGGCTTGGAGGATGAACTCCTCTACCCTCTCCCCCAACATCCGGCATTGACATGTACAAGGTAACGCGAAAAAATGAGATTTTTGCGATTTTTCAATAACTAGCGCTCATTCTTGAAGCTTGAAAACGTTTCCCCGACTCTGATTCAGAGAAATTAGTACATGTTGGATTTTCGCTTCAATACACACATCTATTTCCCTGAATCAGGGTCAAGGAAGCATTTTCACGCGTCGGGGATGCGCACAATCGATTTTTCGCATGATTTTACCCTAATAGGATCGTTTCTGTGAAAAATTTTTCAAGATCCAGCCACAAAGTACACCCCATTTAATGCTCGAATTTATTCTCATCCATTAAAGCACACATCAATGTACGAATAATTGGCAGAATAAAAAATGGGATTCTAATGTTTTCGAAGAATCAAATTTGAATTTTGAAATGATTTTTTTTTCAATTTGGTTAAAAGTCAATTTGGTTAAAAGCTTTCAATTTGGTTAAAAGTTGTAAATGAGAATTAAAATTTTTGACACTCTTAAAGAAGCGGGACCCAAAATAACGTGAAAATTTTTTTCAAAAAATTTTTTTCTGGAAATGACCCCTATAGCGGCGATTTTATGCTAGGAATTGCATGTGCGCATTCCCAAACCCTGAAAATGCTTCTTTGACCCTGATTCAGGGAAATTAGTGCTTGTTGCATTTTCGCTTCAATACACACTCTTATTTCCCTTAATCAGGGTCAAGGAAGCATTTTCAAGATTTGGGAACGCGCACAATCGTTTCCCCACATAGAATTACTTCCTTCTAAATGAACAATTAAAAATGATTATTTTAGAAAAAATTTTTTTCATAAAATAGTCCATAATTTATACCCCCTTTAAAAATGATGACGATCTAAGCCAGGGCTGAACCGGATGAAAAAATTATCGATACCGAAACGATTCCGAATGAAAAAACTTATCGGATACCGTCACCGAAAACTTAATTACCGATACCGAAAACTTTACCGATACCGAAAAGGATTACCGAAATTCCAGTATCGGTTTAGCCCTAATCTAAACCTTTCAAAAAATCACCTACCCCAGTGACGCTGAAGCAATCAAGGAAACAAAAATTGCAACAATAAGTAATTGCAACAATCTTCTGACTTGTGAGTTCATTTTCGAAATAAAATTAGTCGGTCGAAATACAATGTTGTGCCCAAAGTGCCTTCTCGAGGATTGGTTCGTCACAGAAGACGAAACTAAAATTATTTCGTTGTCGAGATTTAGGCTTTATATGCACAAGCCTTATGAGTTCGTTCAAAAAGCACCTCCCACTATGGTCCCACGCAACGAAAGAAACGAATGCTTCATGAAGGCGTGTCGGAAGAAAGAAGATGAAGAAAGCACACTGTGCCGTTCTTAATCGAACATGAATTTGTACATGACGAATTCTTGTGCTTAAAAGAAAATTTGTTAAATTTCGAGAGTATCGTATTTCGTAAAAAGGAAATGTAACATATGGGATAAGAAGTAAAGAGGAGTTGTAATTTGATAATTTAAAAATTTTAAAAGAAATTAAGGACTGCAGCATAGAAAAAATGGTTTTTAAACAAGGAAGTATCGTCTCAAATTTTGTGGGATGACCGTTGGACTAAAAAATGCATTAAGAATGTTTAAATGAAATGATGTTGAAATCTCATCATCCATGTTTCATGGGGATCTAGGAAATTTCTATTAAAAATTCGTCTCGAAAAATCCTCTACAAGGACGAAAATTTAAAAAAATCAAATCGATTGTAATGACGCAGTCGGTAGAGCGGCGCAACAGACATTGGAGCTATACACAATAGTGGAGCCACCCACGTGAAAAAATTTTCAAACCTTTTTTCTTGAAATAACCCCTCTAGGGGTAAAAACATGCGAGGAATTTGACATTTTCAAAGCGAAAAGACGCTTTATTGACCCAGGGAAGGTCTGTGTATTAAAGCGAAAAGTTGCAAAATGAAATTTTTGCGACTTTTCGTTTTAATACACAGACCTTCCCTGGGTCAATAAAGCGTCTTTTCGCTTCGAAAACGTCAAATTCGGATTCCATCATGTTTTTGTTCCTTGAAGGACCATTTCCAAAAAATACTTTGAAGAATTTTTTCCACATAGGTAGCCCCCTTGTTATGTAGTTCCAAAATTTTCTTCCATGTCGTTGCGTCGAATCTTTGCAAAAATAACACCTCTGGGGTTTCTAAAGGGAAATCTATTGCGCGTATTTCCTAAGCTTAAAAACGCTTTCTTGATCCTGATTCAGTGGATCGAAGTGTGTGTCATACATTACCAATGGGGGGACTGTCCCTCCCCCCTCATGTAGCTAGCATCGAGCCAAAAGTTAAAGATTTATATAGCCTCGGGGTGGCAAAGCCGGCTAGAAACTATCATGTATGGTGTGTGTATTGAAGCGATGACCAATTTTTGCTATAATACATTAATTTTCTTTGATCCAGGATCAGGAAAGCGTTTTCGCACTCTGAGAATGCGCGCAATCGATTCCCCGCATTACCCCTAGTAGGGTCATTTTTGAAATAATTTCGAGTCGAAAAAATGAAAAAATCGCCCGAATTTCGGTTTTTTATTCATTCTGTAATTTCAATATTTGATGCAAAAAAAGGCAGTAAATCTCAGAGATTATACGTTTCCAAGAATCCAAACTTCCTCTTTTCTACACCAAAAATAGTTTATAATAAAATGTTTCAACTTTTTTCCATGGTGTCATGAGACTTCCATAACTCATATTTATTGTCATTTTTAGTATAATGCTCTCTGTACGTGTCTTTTAATTTATGGCATATTTCTAATCATTTTAATGTTAAACCATAAAGTGAAAAATGTTTAGGCTTATGGGCATTTTATGAGCTTGTAAAGGATATATTTTTCGGTGAAAATTTACGACCGTGTGTTGGTTCTTAATTTTTCTTTAGAACGTCATTTTTAGAAATTGTTAAGTGTTTATTGGAAATGGAGCAAAGAATTTCTTGAGTCGTCTAATAAAAAATCCTTAACGACATTTTTCAAATTTTTGGCCTTTCGGGTTTGAGTCGATACTGATTGTGCTATCCTACTACTGTAAACGTGTAAGCTTGTATTCCAGACGATGTCGGGAATCTTAGACCACTACACCAGGGCAGCTCACAGCTTCATTTCTTCTGATTCCCTTGACCATTGTCTTTTGCACAATAGTGTTGTATTGGGTCGTTAGGAAAGCTTTTGCAGGCTTTGTTGAATCTTTATAAAAATGATATCTCTGGAAGTGTCATTTTTTCCTATGCAAGAATTGATTTCGATCATTTCCAAAGCCGGAAAACGCTTAACTGGCCTTGATTCAGGGAAGCGGGTATGTATTGAAACGAAAACTTTATTAAAATAAAACAAGGCAACAAACGAATATCAACCAAACAATATAATGTCAAAAATCAATCGAAATAATGTCCTTCATATTCGATACAGCTTTCTCATCTCCACAAACGTGTAAAGTCCGATAATATGGTGAGGTGTATAAAAAATGTCCGATCTGGAAAGTTAAGCAACGTTGAGACAGCCAGGTTCAATTTCGCTTGGGTCAAACGTTTGGTTGAAAGAAAATTTTTATATGACCCTCTAAATTAGATCTCGTAGAATTTTTCCTATCATTATTTTTCTATAAAACATTTTTCCTGCCTTTAATTGTCCTTTTATTTATTTTTTTGCTATAAATACTTCACATGACAAATCTCAATCAAAAGACATAAATTTTTCCCACCAAAAATTCCAAAAATTTAAAAGCATTACAGGAAAATTTTGGCTCATTTTTCAGCTTAAAATTAAAACTTGTCATGTTTGGAGGGCTCTTCGAGATTGCATTTCTTTTCAACATTTTCCTTATTTACGGAAGCAAGATGATGAAAACCTATATAAGCAATATTGAATGAAGCACATTTTTTATGGGGAGTCAATTAAAGATTTGGTCGCAAGAGGATAAATTGTGTTCACCACGAAAAAAC
Organism: Acrobeloides obliquus; assembly: GCA_034698545.1. Taxonomy (NCBI): domain Eukaryota; kingdom Metazoa; phylum Nematoda; class Chromadorea; order Rhabditida; family Cephalobidae; genus Acrobeloides; species Acrobeloides obliquus. The sequence goes on from JAQGBS010003374.1 coordinate 4,354, forward strand.
GAATCATATTACGGAAAAGTTTGGTCAATAAATGTCGTAATAGCAAGCATAACTATGTAAGATAAATAAAAATGGGTTATTTTAAAAAATTTTACACATATATTTAGCATATGAGTAGATGTCCTGTCTGCAAAAAAGATGTTGGATAAAAAATCAATAAAAAAATTAAAAACCATATAAAATTTGGCATTTTGAAACAAACTTTCTTGAACATTCGAAGGCCCCAAGCGACAAATGTATAACGGTTCGATTGGGCTTCAAGCATAGGTCACCAGGGGGACACAGCATACATGCCCAGGTGATCCCAGGGTTTTCACCTGGGAGGTTGTGGATCGGAGTTGGGGGGGGGGTGAGGGGGTTATGCTGGGGGGACGTAGAATGTGGGTCGGAAGGCCGACAAACTGAGGAAATAGTCGAAAAGTGGGCTGCTTGAAGCAGCATATTTATTTTTGGAAAGAAGAATATTTTTTAAATTTATCAATCTTTTTTTTGGTTGTCAACTTTTCGACCTCATTGGAAGGTGGACCAAATGAGGGTTGTGGATTTTTTTGAAAATTCGACCTAGGGTGCTGCCCATGTATGAGCACAGTACCCCTCATCACTCATCCTCGAACCTTCCGCCTTTATAGTCATTCATCCATTTATCTCGGGGGCTTTTTTTCTAATGTGGTCTTTTGCAATTTTATTCATCTTTTGTTGGGTTATAAATTTGCTGAAGACCACATTCGAAAATTCGTTGACCCTGAAAAATAAAACTGTCTCCTGCCGAGAGTGCAATTAGTGCTACAATTAATGCTTCCATTTGAATTAGTGGAGGCCCTTAAAAACGCATTTTATTTATAAATTTATAGAACATTTTTATTTCCCATTACAACAATTTTAACAAACTTTAGTTCAATAAGAAATTTTGTGGACCTCCAGCTTGATCACTACATTGTGGATTGCGTCTAAATTTTTGTTTTAAAAAAAGAAAACATGAATATAAAAAAGCTATGTCTCTGTCCGTCCGTACGTAAGTTACCGCGAGATCTCAGGAAAAGTAAATCGGATTGACATGCGGTCTTTTGTAAAAGTAAATAGGCAGGGGGTAGGTGTGCAGGAAATAAAATATTGGTTACTCCTAAAAAATTTTAAAAAATAGGGGTTATCCCTAAAATTTGAAAAATATGCGAATTTCAAAAATGTCTCAAATCGGCTAATTTTTCTATTTGGGAGTTTCAACTATTGGGAACACTAATTTGAAAGAATTTTTCAATTTTGACCTCATGGGGTACTACCGAAGGGGTATAAAAAACAAAGAGGCCAAAATATGCAAAATATAGGCCCCGGGCAGTCCATATAGAACGTTGCTGTAAATAACGCGCCCCATATAGGTTTATGTGTGCCTAACGCGCGATAGTAATCTTAAAAATTTTTCTTACCTGCACGTCAAATCATTGATAAAATATGGAATATAAGTCGTGGTTGGATTATCTATAGCAAAGTATAGACAAGGGTAAGATGCAAGAGATTCCAAATTGGCTTTGAGTGCCGGATCCTAAAAATTTTCTTTGGTGGAAAGTTAGTCACAGTAACAAATTAGGCACCAAAGTGGACAAGTTAGTCAGAGTGCCAGGTTAATCATCAAGTGACAAGTTGAATAACTTATCTGATACTTTTGACTAGCTACTCTTAGGTTTAGATTTAGTCTTAGGCTTGAGCTTAGGTTTAAGTTTGGGTATAGGGTTAGGTTTATGCTTAGACTTAGGCTTTTTAAGTTAGTCATGAAGTGACAGGTTTAATGGCATCTCTGACACTTTTGACTAGCTACTCTTAGGCTTAGATTTAGTCTTAGGACTATGTCTAGGCTTAAGTTTGGACTTAGGCTTAGGGCTTAGGCTTAGTTCTTAGGCTTAGATTTAGGCTTAGGCTTATGCTTAGGCTTAGGAATAAGTTTAGGCTTCTTAAGCTAGTCATAATGTAACAGGTTTAATGACTAACCTGAAACTACTAATTACACTTAGGCCTGAATATTCGACCAAAAGGGGTAGATTATGTGTCCCATTAACCCGGACTGAATTGACCCCAGAGCCAAAGAGGAGGACGATGTCATTTCTGTCTACTATACTAATTTGAGACTTTTTTGTAAAGCACAAAACTCTACCGAATACAAACTAGAATGTGCAACAATAGAGAATCCAAAACTACCACTTCTAACTAATGAATGAACATCATTTACCGGCTCTCCACCATCAGTTTGCCTTAAAAATTTTAAATTTCTCTTATTTTAACCTTTCTTTCTCTTACGCTCCATTCAACGTTGCATAAATCACTAAATGCCTAACATTTGGATATTGCGCCGGCTGGCGATATCCCAAGCTAGCATTGTTTAAAAGTTGCCTAACAACATCTATCGCAGACGGTATATTTTGTCCATAGCTTTGGACTTGAGTTACAGTGGCTAGCATATCAGTTGCTTTCTTCCCTTCCGAATCAGCAAAGCTGTATAAAAGTTTGGTATCAGCCGGCCCGGCGACGCCGATGATTGCGAGACGAGTGTTGTTGATATGGAAAGCACCATCGGGACTATAGTTGGATAAAGCGGTTGCGAGTGTTCCTTTAAACTAAAAATTGTGGAAGTGAAAAATTGTTGAGAGCACAACAAATGGACTCACGTCATTCCAAGTTGTTTGACCCAAAGAATTTCCTCTCAAACTGATATCCAAAAGTAGTGCAATATCATAGGTGACTTCAGTTACGTCACAACGTGGCTTAGGTGCTAAATTTTTTGGAGCTACAAACCTCCAAGATGGGGATGACAGTCAGTGACCAATGGATGACTTCCGGAAGTCGGAAGTAAACGAAATTACAATGTAAAAACGCATTTCCGGTTTCGCGTTCCGATTTCCGGAGGTGATCCACAGAACTCCAAAATTAAGGGGTCCATTTATGAACCCCTATTCATCCATAGCTCCACGGACCCTGCAAACCATCCTCCTCCTTAAAAATCTTACGTGCTGGTGGCGGCCGATTGCTCAAACACTGAACCGGAATATTCCGAATAAAATTCTGCCCGTTCTTATCAATACCATAAGTTGATATAACATACACTCCATACGAACAATTAAACGGCGTTGGTGCGATAAACTCATAGTTACAATTAATCCTCTGAACCAACTCTGAAGTATACGAAATATCTCCTCTAGGTCCATAGATTTGAACATAATTCAATGTTCCGTTGCCGAGATTATTTGCGTGCAAAACAACATCATTCGGTACATCAGAAGACAACAATGGAGAAGGGTTGTCTAGGAGGCCACCATCAAAGAAAGCACCTGAAGGATCTGTGAATCCAAGATAGACTTCAATGGTAGACCGTAAGCGGATAGTAAGGACACAAGCTACTGCTTGTGACTTTACTTCAAGTTTCCATGTTCCTGGTGGATTTGAGATTTGGTTGGCGTACTAAAAAACTTGTGAGAAAAACGTGGGACAAAAAATTACATCAAAGTATGCAAAATAAGTATATTCGTAAAGGCTAATGCCTTCAGGTAAGGGAACATTTGTGTCTAAAATTTAAAAAAATTATTTGCCACTCTGGAGCTCGAATTGGGTGCCTCTTGGGCACTAAAATCGTTTCCCACCAGGAATCTGTCCTATAGCATCCTTGGATTGGGAGGGGGGCTAGGTGAGCTTGCTATAAAGTGACTCAGCCTAAAGCAGGGTTGCCATATGCACTTTTAAAAACGTGGCAAAATTTACGTAAAATAGTGGCATTTTAGTGGAAAACAAGCAAAAAATGGCATTTTTGGCTAAAAAGTTGAATTTTGGAGAAAAAATAAATAAATTTTAGCGATTTTTTAAATGAAAAAATGGCATTTTTAGTGTCAAAAATTGAAAATTAGACAAAATTTAAAAAACCCTTGGGGACGATTAGCAGAATCCTAGGACCGTTGTCTCTTTCCTGCCCTTGACCCTGACCAATGCTTACTATTCGAATCGGTGACCGTCAACGAAATCCCATTTGCTGAAGGACCAGTATACGAAATCGTAAATGCTTGTGTCCCAGAATCAATTGGGAAATAAATTGTTTGATCCGAGCAATTCTGAACAATGATGTTGCCCAAATGTGCTGTTCGATACAATGTCGGGAGATAATATGGCAACAGATTCTGAACCAATGATCTTGAAGTCGTAAAGAAAAGATCACCACCAGTCATTTGTGCAATATTGAACAAAGCCATGGATTCTCGTGAAGTATAATTTAAAGCGCTGCCACATGGAGCTGAGGTGTCTGTTAGGATTACATTTACCTATAATTGAAAAAATTATTCAAAAAAACCTATTATTGAGGCTGTTAATTGTGCTTAATTATTTAAATGTACATTTATTGTTATTCTCTTGTCGCATAAAAGTTCCTTTAATGTTTCGCGCCAACCTTGCGAAGTCACACTACGCGAGCTGGCCTAGGATTTTCCCGTTGACAGTGAATAAGCATCTGAAGAGAGATAAGCACAGAACCAAGAAAGCACAATATCAATGTCAAGACGGGCAAATAGAGAAATCTATAACCGAACAAAACACAAATCATCCCTTTTCCGGGGAGAATCAAGACGTCCATGGAGATTCTCTTGTATGATAAGAAAACCAAAAAATATAGAAAATAAAATCAAAGCTAAACATAAAAACATAAAATTACATCATAGTGTGGAAAACTTTGTTTGCTGTAGATCTTTTGGAAAGAAGGAGTAAACAAATTGGATAATTATAGAAGTTTGAATAAGGTTGAATTCAAATCTGGCCCTTTGAAAAGCTCTAACTTTTATCGGAAATAAAGTAAACAACACTCAAAGATACACTAGACACCACACGACTATCCAGGGCAGGAGCTAGACGCTAAAATGTCTTTTCGGTTTTCTATCGTTTTATGCCCCTTTAGAAGTCTAGTTTAAATCTAGACAAGGCTCATGATGAAATGTTGAATTTTGTCTCCTATCCTAAGAGTATGATCAGCCCATTTCATCCAATTCTGAGCTTCTAGCATCTTCCAATCGGCCTAATCTTAGTCAGGATCGCCAGCCAAAGGCTACACCGCCACATTCTTTCTCAACCGTCCTATGTTTTATATCATAAAAGCTTCGAGCTTCACTACGAAGCACTACATCATGTTAAAACGCAGTCCCCGTTTAGGACCGTCACTAATACATTCGGACGGCTCTCAAACGGACTTTAGTTCACTAATAACTTCACTAATTGCGTTCGGAAACAGCACTAATAGGCGTTCTGACGCGTTCAGAAACGTTCGATTGCGTTCGGACACGTTCGGATGCGTTCGGGCGCTCGTCCGAACATTTCCGAACGCGTCCGAACGCAATTAGTGAAGTTATTAGTGATAAATTAGTGAAGTCCAAAATTTCCGAACGAATTAGTGGCGGCCCTCAAAGTCCACTTTAAAACACAATTCAATATCAGCTTTAGGTAGAAACATCATCCCTGAATAATATGAAAGGTATAGAGAAAGAAATCGTACGCCATACGGCATTTGTAGGGGTACTATCTCGAGTTTTCTATAATAGTAAAAAAATTTATGTGTATTTTAGTCTTTTCATCCCGGAACTAATTTTTCTATTCTGAAGAAAATACAGCTGCAAAGTTGAAGCCTGTGAATCATGTAAAAAATATGCTTAAAGCCAGTATGGGTTGACTAGGGGAGGTATGAAGCTGGCAGCCGTAACACCTTCATCTATGTCCCAACAAACTACAAAAAACGTTTAAAACTAACCGTTGCCCTCTTTATTTCCGCATTTTCATGAACTTCGGTCAAAAAACCATAGTCCATAGCCCCGGCTTGTGTAATAATCAGTACAACAGAATTTGGACTATGAAACGCTGGATCATTAAGCGTATTATTCAACACTCGTAAAATCGGTCGCGGACAATTGGCGCCACTTTCGCAAACAAACCCAGTAGATGTATTGCCAGGACATTGATTTGCGGTTATATTATTGAGCGCCGTGTTGATATCAGCAAAGTTGTTGGACACGACTTTCGGATACCACCATTGCTCATTTGAAGCCGAATCGAATGGGTAGAGAATATAGTTGGAGATCCATTGGGATGAAGTAACTCGATCTGTGGTTACATTAGCAATGATGTTGGCGAGATTGTGTTGAAGATAAAAGACTGCTCTGCCGGTTATGAAGCTGGTTTCTAGTAGAATGGCGAGGGTGATGCCGGTATCATTGAAAGTGATTTTCTGGGGGTCTTGGCAGTTGAGATATTGACAATTTGGTCCTAAAATTTGCGTTTTATAATGCAACACAGTCGCATAGCCACATCCTAGGAATGGAGATGGGAACGGTGCCTTACGAGTTTCGAAGTTGGGGGAGGGTGGTCCTCGAAAAGTGCCTTCTACAACCCCTTAGTGCCTCCACGTCCTGGCATATTCAATAACGGGACGAATTGATGGAACGAACAAGGACGGGGCATTTTGTCGTCCCATTTTTTTCATCCTTCTCTTCGTCATCCTGTTCATGTGTTATTTGAAGGATCGTTCCATCCCGTTATTGTCTATGCCCACAGCATGTTGCTGACCTCCCGAAAATCTTTGAGAGGGTTAATTTTGGCAAATCTGACCTCCAAATTCCGGTAGACAATTGCATGTTCCACCAGGCGTTGGCGTTCCACCATACAAACAGATTCGCTGTTCACATGTTGAACCTTCCCAATATGATTCACATAAACAAGCGCCATTATAAAGATATCCATTCACACAAGTCGCAGTCGCTCTACAAAAAGTTGGAGCAAATCGCTCGAATAAGTTTCCAAATTGATCGATTCCAGAAAATTTGACATAGAAAGAGGATTTTTGAGTTTGAGATGGATATCCGGGACAGGCGAAGCCTTGTGAAATCGTGGGATAGGTGCATATACGTCGGTCTTGGAAAGTAGCCGCATAGTATAGTGTACTATTAGGGTTGTATATGTAGGCATAATTGAGATGGCCGTCAATTCGATTAATAACATTGTCGAAGTTCAAGGGTTCAAGATTAGTTGCATAGGCAGCTATGTGGTTGTTGTTTGATTGGGTTTCTCCTAAAATTTGACAGAAGTTTTAAAATTGCCATATGTTTAGCCCTCCCTCCAAGTAGAGGCTAGCACCGCTACTGAAAGGGATTTGGCGGGAGAGGAATAAGGTTCTCTAATTTAAAGGACCAGTCCAGTCAGTTACAACCATATGAAAAAATGATATATTCGGAAAGATTATGAAAAATGGAGCATTT
>JAQGBS010003375.1:0-11612 GCA_034698545.1 Acrobeloides obliquus
TTTCTTCATAAGAGGAGAAGGCGCGGCTTTCCGGTTGGATATATGCGTGATTTTCCGTCGAATTAAATAATACCCCCATTCGATCAATGAGCCATTCGGAGGAAAAGTTTCTTCGATTAAGTTGAAACAAAAGTTTGCACTTGACTAATTTTAAGATAAAATTTAACAAGTCGATGGTGCGACCCTCTAGCCTTTTGCAAACAAGAGCGTTTTTTTGATGCGGACATGATGTTCCCACAAATTTTTTTCATCAATATTTTTTCGCGAAAATTTTCTCTTGGAGTTTTCTCATCGAATTTTGGTCTTGGATGCAACAACAGCTTTAGAAAGATAGTTTTGGTTGACATTAGTGATGTGATAACGCATTTTTATAACAGTGATCACGATTTTTGTGATAACGTTATCACATGATGTGATCACGTTCATAGGTCGGCAAGGTGTGGGGGGGGGGGAGAGAGAGGAAACCCCCGATGAAGCGGTCCCCCCTCAATTTTGGGTCCATGAGTGTGTGGGTCGAGGGAGGGGAGACTCTTCCTCCCCCTTGCCGACCTATGATAACGTTATTGTAAAGAACTAGGATTTTTGACGGAAGCTACGTCATTTTTGACCTAAAATCGATCCCGTACATGATCAAGACCATCCGGATCGTACTAGCCAGTGAAATTGACACGAACAACAGATGATGTGTTAACGTTCATACATATCCACTAGGGGGAGGACACTGGCCCGGGAGGGTGGGTGGATGATTTTTGTGATGTTTTTCGTCTACTTGGGTGAGTGGATGAATATTTTTTTCAAAATTACCTTTGTCTCCCTTATGATTTTTTCTCAAAATTTTAAAAATTTCCCGTGAGCGGATGATGGGGAAGGAGGACCGTCACCCTAGAGCTTTCAGAAAACTTGCTTTGATGCAAGTTTGACTTGCCTCGAGCTTTGGTGCAAGTCTGACTTGCCTCACTTTGTTTTCACTAAGTTTTTTCTCTTTGATAAGTTCGACAGAAAAATTTTTTATTGTCGGAACTTATCAAAGAGAAAAAATTTAGTGAAAACAAAGTGAGGCAAGTCAGACTTGCACCAAAGGCTCGAGGCAAGTCAAACTTGCATCAAAGCAAGTTTTCTGACAGCTCTAGTCTACCCTACTGGATATGTACGATAACGTTATCACATGGGGTGATAATGTTATCACACTAGTGTATCTGGATTTTTGCAGTCACGAAACCAAGAAAATAGACAAGTAATACAAAGCCCAAACAAGTTAGAAATGTGACAAGGTCTTTTGAGCTAAAATATTTTATGAAATTTTCAAATTTTTTTTGAATTTCTAGCAGCACCTTGTTTATTACAGGGTGCGGCAAAAGTTCTTGGACAAATGTTTCAACTAAAATTTTCTCAAAAAGTGCAAATAATTCTTTCAATTTTTTTGCTTGATCTTGCAGCTTAGAACCTTTTTGAACATTTTAGCTTAAAAAATTTTCAACTTATGTTCTTATTTTGTGCGACCATACTTCTTCTTCATAATTACAAATTCCATTAGAAACATGTGTGCGACCATGGTAGATGGCTTTATGAAACGTCTCGACGCCTGTATCGCAGCAGAAGGTGGTCGATTTGAGCATTTGTTGAAATAAAATTTTTTTTACTGCTTACTCTCAAATAAAATGATTTGTTTGAAAATATTTTACTTAGAATGCCGTTTTTTCGGCTATTATTTTGTCCAAGAACTTTTGCCGCACCCTGTATTTTGATCTAAAAACTTATAAAAGTTATCACGATATCACAAATGGTGTGATAACGTTATCGCATGGGATATTTTTCATGAACTTAATAAGGGGAGTTATTTTTGAACAACTTTTTTGAATCACTAAAACATAAAATTTCGACCTACGGGGATTAACCTTCGGGGTCTAACGTTGCTTAAATTGCCAAATCGGACGGTGTTTCACCAACCAATGGAATCTGTGCACGAATTTTTTGAAATCATTCAGTGAAACAGACTATATAGTGGAAATAAAGGTCTTCTTTTTCTTTTTATTCGTAAGATTAAGATTTTCTTTCCAAATAGAAGAGTATGTATTTATCCGTCTCGTGCACGACCACACTTGGGTCAAGGAGACGATTAGAGATCTTATCAAATGATCGCATTTTGGCGACATCACCGGAAGAAATAAAAGAAAAAGTTTGTTGTAAAAAATTCCACGATTTTATACAATTTATTAAATAAAACCCGCATGTGGTGAAGGATTAGTGCAAAATAACTTGTACAGGGTGATTTAAACAATGAGAATTTTGCGATTTTTTCAAGAAATTTCAAGTTTTGTCATTTTCACCAAAATAACCATATAGTGGATTTTTCTATGCGAAGAATCGATTGTGCCCATTGCCGAAGCTTGAAAAAAAATCGCAAAATTCTCATTTTTTTGAATCACCTGTATATAAAATAATTTTTTATATTTCTACGTAAAAATAAATTTTGCACTAATTATTTCTAAGGCATTTCTCGCCAATAGAAAAATAGATGAGCACCTTGGTGCAGGAACAAGTGGCGTAAAATTCTTCATGACCTGTGAGGATTAGATCTCCTCCTGCGCCATCGGTGAACTTTTCTTTTCTTGGTGAGAAATGCTCCTATATAACAATAAAAATAGACTAGATAAAACGGAATGAGCTAATATGTTCTATCAATTCGTCTTCAAAAATATAATAGCCAGAGATCAAGCATAATGTGAGGTTCTATGCTAAGGAAACGGTTCATCTTGGAAACAGCAGTCTAATTTCCCCTTTTTCTTCTTGCCGGTTTTATAGGTCGTTGATAGATCTCCTAACAAAAAAATTAAATAAGCAAAAAATGCTTTCCTGATTCAGGGAAGACCTGTGATTGAAGAGAAAAGTCGCAGAAATGCGATTTTTCGACTTTTCGCTTCAATACACGGGCCTTCCCTGAATCAGGAAAGTGTTTTTTTGTTTCGAAAATTTCAAATTCAAATTCTCCGCATGCTTTTATCATTTTCAGAAAAAAATTTTCAAGAAATTTTTCACATGGGTGGCCCCCCATTGCGTAGTAGTTCCAAACTTACTGATTCAGACCAATTGTCCGAAATGTTGTAAGATCCTTGAGCCGATGGTCTCAGAGCTTCCTGATATGCTCGCTGGTGCGTTGAACTTTGGCTTTCCGATTGATTAAAATATCTATAGGAGTTATCGACATAGTGATAATCAGATTCAATCTCATCATTTTTGTACTAAAAATAACTCTTGTTATATTAACACAAAACTTTTATTTAGCTACAAGATGGCCCATAAAAAACCAGATTTTTGCGATCCCTCGAACCCTGAAAATTCTTCCTTTGTCCTGATTCAGAGAAGGGATGTATTGAGGCAAAAATCGAAATTAGCCGTGCATCAGGGCTAGGTTGTCTAAAATGACATTTCTGGAGGTTTTTCTTGTGCGCATTCTTGAACACTGAAAACGCTTTCCGACCTCTTCCCCGCATCAGGGTCAGGGAAGGAAAGAATTTTCAGGGCTCGGGAATGCGAAGGAAGCATTTTCAGAGTTCGGGAATGCGCGCAATCGATTCCTTGCATAAAAACCCCAGTGGCGACATTTTCGATCACATAGCCCTCTTGTAAAGGTATTTTTCGATTTTCGCTTCAATACACTAACCCCTCCCCTGAATCAGGGTCACGTAAAGAGTTTTGCGAATACGCGCAATCGATTTATCGCATAGAGAAACTCCCGTAGGTGTCCGCTTTGATAAAAAATCGCAAAAATCTGGTTTTTTATGCGATACCCTGTAGTAGTAAAGTTAATGCTACTTGTAAACTCTGCAAGCTGGAAGCGACGGATCTTTCAGATGCTGTTGACATTTGGCTATAAGCTTCATTCAAACAGCCTTGCTTAGATGCATACAAGTGTTCGTTAACATAGTTCTCAACTGTGTAATATTTGGGATTGGCTGAAGCTTCATAAGTTGGTACAAGATGGATGTCAGTAACGTTTTGTTTGTTATTAGTCTTGGATGGATCTTTTCTCGTTTGTCTTCTTACATATAGAATGCCAAGAACTAGGGACACAAGGATGAGCAAAAAGAGTAGAATCGCACTTCCACAAAGAAGAATCATTTTGAGTAAACTAGGTGTCTTTATGGAGAAAGCTGAACCACAGTTCGTTTCATTTCCACAATTCCAAGTTTTGATCTCATTGATTATAGTCGAGTTTTTGAGAGTTTTACCAAAATTGAACTGGTTTTTCACGATTCTATAATTTTTGTTAATCGAAAAACAACAACAAAATTTTTTACTTATGCCTTGGACAAGAAGATGGACTATGCCAAATGGTATCTTTTGAGCGTAAAGTTATGAAGCTTTTTTCCGTTGATCGTGAATCGCAGTTTTCCACCAATGCATTCTCATATATTTTCAAATCGTATATATTAAAATTGTTTTGTTTTTTGCTGAAAAACTTTTCAGCAATCTTTTTAGTTTCGAGTGGTGGGAGGACACGACCATATCTGTCCAAGATTGAAATAGCAATACGAATAAGTTGCATTTCATTTTTAAGAACACTTGAAACCACCAAATGCTAAAAAATGTGGCATAGATTCAAATGAAACGAAGAGGATGAAACGATACGAATGAAGCGATCGAATGAAACGATGAAATAAAACGATGCGAATTAAACGATACAAATGAAACAACATAATGGAACGAAACCAAATTCAGAGTTTTCGTGTCAATATTCAGGTAACTTCAAATTCGAATTGCTTTGATGTAGGTCAAATTCGGGGTTTTCGTGTCAATATTTAGGCAACTTCAAATTTGAATTGCTTTGATGTAAGTCAGTTTCGTCCGTATCGTTTATTTGATCGTTTCATTCGTATCGTTTTTTGAATTTGCCTGAATATTAACACGAAAACCCTGAATTTGGTCCATTATGTCGTTAGAACACAGATAGAACGAATGCATTCTTTCTATCTGTGTTCTTTTCATTCGTATCGTTGCATTTGTGTTCGTTTCATTCGATCAAATGTTTTCTTGATCAATTGTTACAAATCATACCATTTCTTGAAGTGAGACGCGTAAGTGAGATAAAAACTCAGCAGCCATTCGATCTGTACCCAAAAATTCTATGAGAATAGCATTGTCAATGATCGTTTCATTCAGCCAAGTAACAAGCAGCTCCATTTCATACTTAATTAGTAGATCATTTTCTCGATAATGGAGTTTTATATGATGTCTTCCACTGGGGACAGACTCAAAAACCCCAGCACACGATTCACCAAACTAAAAACAGAAATGTTAAATGCCATAATATGGTCAACTACTTTGACATCCAATGATGATGTTTCATCTGCTATGGAACAAGCCCCAGAACTAATTGAATCTTCATCAGGTGGATACAATTGATCAATGTTGCCGAAAAATTCCGATCCTTCGCTAAATACGAAAACTTTGATAGGACTTTGTTCTGATGGATTATCATCAACGTCATCGATGAATACGGTAATATTTTCAACTTCAGGTTGAGTTATTCCATTCCTGTGGATAGAAATAGGAATTAAATAAGCATCACGTTTTTCTCGATCCAATGTTTGCTTCGTTGACAAAACCCCGGAGTTTGCATCGATTTGGAAAAACTGAAATAACATATAATGTAGACCATTTAAGAGACCAGTCCACTTGAAAAAAAAACACTATGAAAAAGTTATATATTCGGAAAGTTCATGAAAAATGGAGCATTTTTTGTTTTTACGGTAAATTTTGAATCGTTGTAGTTTTTGAGATAATCGTGTTTGAAGTTGGAATCTGTGTATTACAACGAAAACATGAACGCAGTGAAAATTCGTCTCTGAATCAAGAAAAGTTGTGTATTGACGCAAACATTCAGATTTTTTTGGCAGTTTTCATAAGGATTTGCGCTATTCAACGCTATCTGTCGGAAATCGACGCTAGCTAACAACGCTGCTATCTCAATGCTAGCTGTCAGAAATATTTTTCCGATGACTGCAACGCTTTTCCGACAACTATCGTTGCCTGGTTTTCAATAAATCGTGTTTATTGAAAGGATTGGCAGGACAGCATAGTCAATCGTTTCAATAAACACGATTTTATTGAAAATCAGGCAACGCTAGCTGTCGAAAATCCGATTTCCGGCATCGGAAATGCGTCGTAGTTCGGAAATGTCCGACAGCTAGCGTTGAGATAGCAGTTTTGTCAGCTAGCGTTGATTTCCGACAGATAGCGTTAGATAGCGCGGACCCTAAGTCTATGAAAAGCAAAAAAATTTTAAATTTTCGCGTCAATACACAACTTTTATTGATTCAGGGGCGAATTTTCGGCATAGACAAGATGGAACGATCGTTCAAACAACACATGAACAGGATGACAAGAACGGGACGACAATTGTGCTTGTAATTCCCTTCATCGTCCCATTTTTGTGTCCCTTTCTTGTTCGTTCCATTATTGTGTATGTCGAATTTTCACTGCGTTCATGTTTTCGTTGTAATACACAGATTTCAAAAATCGCTAACTTCAAACGCAATTGTCTCACAAACTACAACGATTCAGAATTTACCGTAAAAACAAAAAATGCTCGTTTTTTCATGAACTTCCCGAATATATAATTTTTTCACAGTGTTTTTTTCCAAGTGGACTGGTCCTTTAATTTTTCTTACCTCGGACATTTCTTCATCCACTATCTTAAATATAAAATTGGAATTTTGTTGATCATCAAGATGAGGCTTTAGTCTTAGAAACCGAATACCAGGACTAATGTTTTCTCGGACCCATGCCATTCTATTTCCAGGATAAATGCGGAATTTCGTATTTATAGCATTTGTAAAGTGGATCTCCACCGTTGTTTGTGATCGAATATATCCATTGGAGAGAATACCTAGACCCAGAGTGTAATAATGTTCTCGTTGGGTTGGTGCACCACACAAGGTAAGACTTCCAGTTTTGCTTATGCAAAATAACTGAAAAAAGGTTGGTCTTTAAAGGATCAGTCCACTTGGAAAAAACCCTGTATAATTTTTTCGCTTTTTGGAACCTCTCTATGAAACAAACTTTAGGATTTTTTCTAGTGGACTGGTCCTTTAAAAAAGATACGTTACCTTGCCATCGTTTCCACCGAGGATCTTGAATTCAGCATCATCTGGTATGATGAAATTGAAGCGAAGTAATTCCTTAGGAGTCGTTTCATTTAATGAAACGATATAAGTTTCTTCGGGGAAGACTGGAGTAGGCGCATAATCATTGAACATGATTCGGATTTGGCAGATCGATGGTGGGACATGTCGAAGCATAGAATTTTTCACAATGGCTTCGATTGAAAAGGTGTTATTCATGTTGGCTTCGATTGCATTTGAGAGGATTATTTCACCGGATTCTCGTAACACTCGAAGAAAATTGTTGTTTTCAATAAAAAATAAGGATTTTCTTGAAGAGCTAGGAGAAGAAGAAGTTGTGTTATCGACTGGTAGGATGCCAACGATGGTTGAATTTTTTGATCTTCGACTCAGTTCAAAGATCACGTTTTTATCACGAAAAGTTGGAGCAACATCGGATGATGTTTCTTCAAAACTATCCATTGTTGAGTTGTGATCAACCGGCATAATAGAAAATTTTATGTTATCATTTTCTATAGTTTCTCGACTCAACTTTTCAACTGATTCTTTACTATCAAGATCTCTTGCCGACACTTTTCCAATTGATCCACACAAGACTATTCTAACATTTGTAACACTCGATTTTGGAGGCACGCCATTGTCGCTTGCATAGACTTTTATGTGAAATTCATTCTCGTCAAAAGAAGTTGGCGATCGAAGCACCATGATTTCTCCAGTTAGCGGATCCACCTCAACTAATGCGGATTCTGGGCTGATCCCAAATTGTATTGTCGAATTTTCTCCACTATCAAGATCTTGTGCCGACACTTTTCCAATTATGCTACCAAATGAAGAATTGTTTCGATCAATTTCAAATGTGTAGAGTGGCTGAGAAAATATTGGAGCATTATCATTCACATCAGTCACTGTTATCGTTAAAGTAGTGCTCACGCTAAATAGGCCGTCGTTCACCACCACCTTCATTCTGTATCTGTCTTGCTAAAAAAAAGAATTTTTTACTTACTATTTGTTTTGTATTACCGATTCTCTATCCAGTGACTTTCCAAGTGTTATATAACCCGTTTTTGGGTTAATTACAAAAATTTCCTTCTCTTGGCTTTCGGCAATAATGGAATAGGTGTTATGGGAATTTTCGTTGCTATCAGGATCAGTTGTTTTAATCTAAAGAGATTTTGGCACTCTTAAAGGGGGAGTTCAAATCATAGCCAGGTAGAAAATTTAAAAAAAAGACATTTCTAGGATAAATTTTATGCGAAAATTGATTGGAATAGATTTGAAGCGTGAAAATGCTTCTTTGACCCTGATTCAGGGAATGGAGGTTGTGTATTGAAGCAAAAATCGAAAAATTTGGATTTTTAAATAATTGTCTTTTATATTTTCGCGTCAATATGCCAAATTCCCCCCTGAATCAAGGTCAAGAAAAAGTGTTCATGATTCAGAATTATTCGCAATCGATTCCTCGCATAAAATTATCTCGGAGGGGCCTTTTTTGTTTAAAAATCCAAATTTTTCGATTTTCGCTTCAATACACGACCTCCATTCCCTGAATCAGGATTAAGGAAGCATTTTCACGCTTCGAAATCTATTCCAATCGATTTTTCGCATAAAATTTACCCTAGAAATGTCTTTTTTTAAATTTAAAAAAATTTCTACCTGGCCATGGTTTGAACTCCCTCTTGAACAAATGATGACCACCTACCTTAAAAACCACATCTCCTATATTCGTTCCTTCACTTATTTTGACATTCAACAACTTGGAAAATCTTGGTGGGTTATCATTCTCATCGAGCACAGAGACCTCCACAAAACATATATCTAACAAAGACGGTTCTCCACTGTCTCTAGCTTCGATAATTAGGCGATACTTATCAATATTTTCTCGATCTAGTGGGATAGCATTATGCAAATCTCCAGTGATTGGGTCAATTCGAAAAGCGTCTCCAATATTCCCTTCAATAATCGAATAATGGATTCGAGCATTCGAACCAAGATCATCATCAAAAGCTGTGACACGAAGAAGTGCATCAGCTTTCAACTCGTTCTCTTTTATGGATGCTTTATAAACAGCCTAAAATCCATGATGATTTTTAATCAAAAAAAGGAATTACTTGTTCGAAGCGTGGCTTATTGTCATTGGAATCCAAGATCTCGACAGTTACTTCTATGTATGAAGTATGCATTGGAGTAACATTCATATCAGATACAGCGATGAACAAATGAAATTTGGGGATTCGTTCACGATCAACGTGTTTTCTGCAAAAAGACATATAACAAATGGAGTTTGTTTTGAAGGATCAGTCCCACTTTTGAAATAAAAATTTTTATAAGAAAGTTCACGTTGTGGCAATCAACTTTTTTGCATTGGAAGTAAATTCTAATTCGTTAACCCATAGGAGATATTTGAGAAAGAAAAATGCAAGAAAATTTTAAACGTGGTTGTGTATTGAAGCGAAGGGACTGATGCCGTTTAAATTCCTGATTCAAGATCTGATTATTGAAATAACATGCCGTAAAAACAAAAAATGCTCCATTTTTCATGATCTTTCCGAATATTAACAAAAATGGCAACTTTTCCCACAGAACTGGTCTATTTAAAAAGACTTACACAACCAACTTTCCACTAATTGAATCAATTTCAAAGTCTTCAAAACAATCACCCGCTGCTATAGAATATCTGTGGCCGTTAGAATCATTTTCTGTTCCAAATTGCATGATAAAATAGTCAGTTACATTTTCATATACTGTTATCTTCGGCTCGATTAACTAAACAAAAAAGTGTTTTATTTTTGAAACATATCATACTTGTTTGAATGCCGGAAAAGTTCCTTCAGAATCAATATAGAAACTGAATGAAGCTGATGTAGTTATGGCCATGTTATCCGCCACAGTAACTGATATCGAAAATTCTTTTTGCGAGCCAAATCCTTTTGACAATCTGATGACACCGAAATTGTCGATATTGAAATATTGTTTATCAAGACCAGATAGCGCATATTGTAACGTCGTATTCGAATCATTGTCACATGCATCGACAATATAAACAATATCGCCTACAATAACAATGAAATAACACAAGTTATAACGTTGGGATGGGACTTGGACCAACCTCTTGTTGGTTGTGAGGCTGACACGCTACTAACTTAGCCATTATGAAATTTTTATTTAAGACCCACTAATTTGACTAAGTTTCAGATGTAAAAATTTCGATTTTAAACTTCAAAACTAACATTCTTGATTTTTTGTATATTAATAGCTTTACAAAAAATGTTTGCTACTTTGCGAAGTGAATAAGGAAGCTGCCCGTCCGATCTGGCAAGTTAAGCCAGATCGGACGGGCAGAGCCCGTAAGTTCGATCCCACTAGGGCAGAAATTTTGATCTACAAAAAACTTTCCTTAGAGCAAAAAATTCTTGCTCCATTCTTTGTAAGGTGTATATCGAAATTTTTGGATCGAATCTACGGGCCCAAAGTTGCTTAACTTGCCAGATCGGACGGGCATCTTCCTTATCCACTTCGCCAAGTAGGCGAAATTTTTTTAAAGCTAGCCATGAAAAACGTTATATTGGGCTTACCTATGCCTAGGTTTGAATTGATATAAATATCAAATTGGGAATTTCTAATTACAGGCACGTTGTCTGGGACGTCCAATACTTCCACTGTAACATTTACAAATGAAATATTTTCGGCAAATTCTCGTTCATCTTTTGCTTGAATTTGGATAAGGTATTTCTTCACGTTTTCATAGTCGAGTGTCTCAATCAACATTATCGTCCCATTGAAATAATCAATTGAAAATGGAACATAATCAGAATTTGCAATCGAATATCTAACAATTGAAAGACAATATTATGAAAATTCCGAATTGGCTATTTTCCCAGCCTTGCTGATGAAAAGTTGCTCTTTTTGCTGATATTCGGAAAGTTCATAAAAGATGGAGCATTTTTTGTTTTTACGGCATATCCTAAATCGCTAATGGTTGCGCGATAATTGCGTGTGAAGTTGGTGAAATTTGAAACCTGTGTATTACAACGAAAACATGTACAGAAAATTTTAATTTGCACCAATTAAAAGTTTTTTTTGTTGAAGCGATTAGTCAGATAATTTTGAACAATCGCTTCAATAAACAATCTTTAATTGATGCAAGTTAAAATTTTTTGTACATGTTTTGGTTGTAATACACAGATTTCAAATTTCGCCAACTTCACACGCAATTTCCTCAAAACTGTTAGCGATTTAGGACATGCCGTAAAAACAAAAAATGCCTCATTTTTCATGAACTTTTCGAATAACAACAAAATATCAACAAAAAGTGCAACTTTTTTCCGCTCGGACTGGTAAGATATCTTACCGAATTTGATCATCCATCCCTGAGTTTATGTTGATAGCTTTTACTGTTAAAATATTCGATTGGATCATAGCATTTTCTAAGACTTTAGCATAATAATATGGCTGGATGAATTGTGGAGAATTGTCGTCCCATTTATCTAT
>JAQGBS010003376.1:0-11610 GCA_034698545.1 Acrobeloides obliquus
TCTGGTTGTTGCATTCTACACCCGGATTCAAGATAGGTTAGGATGTCATCGGGTTGGATGCCCGGATATGGAGTTCCGCCTAGTGTGATGATTTCGAACATTAGTATACCAAATGACCATCTAAATTAGTATCATGCGTATCATATGAATATAGAAATTTTAAAAGTTCATATCTCCGAAACCATAAATCCGATTTGGATGGTCGACCACACGTTGGATCGAGGGGAGCTGGGAGTTTTTGAGGGAGAAAATTTTATTGAAAAAGATTTTCAATTCGAGTTTTTAGAGCAAAAACACTAAAAATTAGTCCTTGTTGTATTTTTGCTCTACAACTCGAATTGGGGTTAGGCTTAAGCTTAGGCCTTAGTCCAAGTCTATGACTAAGCCTAAGTCTAGGACTAAACCTAAGCCTAGACCTAACAAGGGATATGCACGAAGTGACGCTTGAATTTTTTTTAAAGTCCTATATATTTTACAATCTGACTGGTCCAACACTTACACATCAGATTTAGCCGTAAATTCATAATGCCTAATCGCTTCTGGTGACATCCATTTGATTGGAAGCCGGCCACCTTTACTTTTATAATTCGCACTCTCGGCATAAATAAAGCGACACAGCCCAAAATCTCCGATTTTGGCGTACTGTTTTTGGTGAACCAACACGTTTCTTGCAGCTACATCGCGATGGACAAAGCCTTTTTGACTGAGATACTCCTAAAAATTCGGACATTCTACACACTCTTTAAAGGACCAGTACGATCGGGAAAAAGTTGCCGTTTTTGCTGATATTCGAAAAGCTCATGAAAACTGTTTTTACGGCTTCAAATTATCCAATTTGAAAATTGATTTGAGTTATTGAAACGAAAACCATGAGTCAGGGTTTTCGTTCGTTGTAATACACAAAATTTCAAAAATAGCCAACTTCAAATGCAATTTTCTCAAAAACTACAACAATTCAGAATTTAAAGTAAAAGCAAAAAATGCTCCATTTTTCATAAACTTTCCAAATATGTACAAAAATGGGCAACTTTTTTCCGACCGAACTGGTAAAATCTACTTACCAAACCATAACTAATTTGCACTGCAAACATTAGCAGCTGTTTGACTGTCATAATCATTTCTCGATCAAATTCAGCTTCACATTCGGGACTTGAATAGTCGATTTGTTGCTCATCTAACTAAAAAAAAATTGGAAAAATTGAAAAAATTCTAAAAATTTGAAAAAAAATCGTTTTTAGGCAAAAATCGCATTTTTGCGACTTTTCGCTTTAATACACAATACGCTTTCCCTGAATCAGGGAAGTGTTTTTTGCTTCGGAAATGTCAAATTCGGATTCCCCACATGTTAGAGGGGTCATTTTATTTTTTTTTAAATTTTCGAAAAAATCTCCATTGAGTGGCCTCTCCCCCTATTTGTGTAGTAGCTTTTATTGAACGCCAGAGATTCAGGCTTACTTTAAGCATATATTTACACCGTTCTCGGAGAAAGTGCAACAAATCCCCATCCGAGCAATATTCTACCACCAAACAATACGGTTCTGACTCGGTGATGCATGCCAACATGTTGACAAGCCTCTCATGATAGCCAAGGGTTTTCATCAAAGCGATTTCTCGGAGAAATTCACTTTTTGATAACTCATCAGCATATTCTACAAATTTTTTTGTGATAATGCTTAAAAAAGCTAGAAGCTACTACACAAGAGAGGGCACCCACGTGAAAAAATTAAAAAAATTTTTTTTCTGGAAATGACTTCACAAGATGGCAATCCGAATTGACATTTTCAAAGCAAGAAACGTTTCCCTGATTCAGGGAAGGTTTGTGTACTGAAGCGAAAATTAGCAAAAATGCGATTTTTGTGACTTTTCGCTTCAATACCTTGCCTGAATCAAAGAGACGTTTTTTGAAAAATTTTTCACGCGAGTGTTACCCCTCTCCCTATTGTGTAGTAGCTTCAAAAACTATTTTACCAGGCAACATTTTCACTGCAACCTCACAATTCTCGACCCTCATCAAATTGACTCCAAGTGTAGACCGGGCATCTTTACTCCCATTAGCTTTGCCAATAAGTTTTCCTTTGTAAACCGCTCCAAAGGCTCCCGAACCCAATTTTCCGTCTTCGTAAATAATCAGGTTCCGACGTTCCAATTCCCACAAGTCGTTTCTAAACAAAAAAGTTTAAGGGGGTAAACTTGGCAGCAGCATCTCGGGAGACCATTCCCCCCTCTCTAATAAATATTAGGAGACTATGCCTACTTTCTCGGAAAGTCCGTGTATCGTTGCTGCTCGGATTCTCTCTGCATCATCTCGAGCTTTAGCTTCTTGGCTTGCAGTTTTCTGGCTTGCCTTCGATTGAAATAGATTAAAACACAAAATCCAATCGTTAGGACAAGAATTGCTGCAGCAGCACAAAGACCGATGATAAGGGATTTGTTGGACTTGATATAATCTGAAGAACAAAAATTTTTTGGCTTTTCGATAGCTTCTTTGTGATTTACCACTAGAATCGATGTAAATTACATCAGCTCGGATTCTAAGGGCCTTGTTGGAAATATTGACTTCTGGAAAGGTTAAGTTCCTTGGGTCTATCACTCCACAAATCATCACACCATAAGTTGTGTCCATCGAAAGATTGTTGATTATAATCGAGTTGAAATCTTCGTTAGTCGACTAAAAAAATTACAGGGTTTAAAAAAAATTCTAATCAAAATTTACCAAACAATTTCTTCCATCTGGGGCAAATCGAATGCAGTTTGTAGCGTTACCTATTTTGTTAGTCATTTTAACACCATTAATTAATTCCTAAAAATTAAAAAATCGTACGACAGGAAATCATTTGTTGGATGAGCGTGCAATCTATAGAGATTGATTGTGACTTTTTCAATTTTTTTCGACTTTTATCTGACAAGGAAGTATTGGGAGCGCCTGTGTACTAATCTTATAGCCATAAAGCCCCGGGTTCAATTCTCGACTGAGTCAATTGTTTTGCACTTTTTGTAAGGTGGGGTTTTTTTACTCTAGAATTAGCAGGAATACTTTTTTCGAATCAGTAATTCACACTAAATATTATGCAAAAAGAATTTTTTATTGTTCGATATTTTCGTTTCAATACACAGACTTTATTGAATCAAGCAATAAGGTATATTCAGCAAACTTCAAACGCTCATATCTCGGTCAGATGGCCCTATGAAAACAAATTCCAAAAAATTTTATAATCAAGTCGGGTTTGAGGAATCGTTTGAGCCCAGGCTTAGGCTTAGCCTTAGCCTTAGGCTTAGGCTTACGCTTAGCCTTAGACTTACGCTTAGGCTTAGGCTTACGCTTAGCCTTAGGCTTACGCTAGGCTTAGCTTTAGGTTTAGGCTTACGCTTAGGCTTAGCCTTACGCTTAGGCTTAGCCTTAAGCTTACGCTTAGCCTTAGGCTTACGCTTAGCCTTATACTTATCCTTAGGCTTTTCGCTTAGGCTTATCTTTTCCACATCCTTATGAAATTCCAAAAAAGCTGAGTCTATTGGCGGCATTTTTTGAAAATTTTTTGCCTTCATCTTTTAAGAATTTTGATACGCCGTGAAGGGTCTTTGTGGATGAAAAAGGGGCCGTTGAAGATGAGAAAACATTGTAAAAGATGAAAACTGGGCACTCTGTCTTT
Organism: Acrobeloides obliquus; assembly: GCA_034698545.1. Lineage (NCBI taxonomy): Eukaryota > Metazoa > Nematoda > Chromadorea > Rhabditida > Cephalobidae > Acrobeloides > Acrobeloides obliquus. The sequence goes on from JAQGBS010003376.1 coordinate 3,648, forward strand.
AGAGCTTGTTCCAGGAAAATTTTTGTTCATTAAACTTACACTGCCCGGGCCATAAGATTCCGCGTATCCATAGATGGCAACATAATACAACGGTCTGGAAGGTTTTTCTGATGGCTTAGTGAGGGGATTAAATGTAACATTAACTGTAATATTCGAGTCTGGCATATTTCCATCAATTGATTCATTCATCACTTCGTAATTAAAATTTTCCACACGACCACAAACCGGAGCTTTGATTCTTTCGATCTTGGGACAATCGTTGTTTTGAACATTGTCACAGCCTACAATTCACAAAAAAGTATTTCTGAATAATTTTATATCTAACTTATTAAAACTTTGTCGAATCCATTTTGTTCTTCTTGGATATATGTTGTGGTACCACAACGCTTCGAGCGTACTTCTTGTACGGCATAGAAGAAATTACAGCGCCTATACATCATACTAGCACCCATTTTTGATTGTATAGTATTTGGAGCACGTCCTTTGTACTATAAATATAAGGGTATAGCATAAAATGTTATAACTTACGAATTCCGGATTTGGCACAGCTACACTCATATCTGGTATAAAACAGTTTATCATATGAAATAGGGGTATGACTTCAAGGTCCATATCAGTCAACGGCCAATCTAGAAAATTTTTTCAATTTTTTCGAATTTTTACTATTTTTTTCGATTTTTTTGCATTATTTACTGTTCTTTATTTACCTGTTTTTGAATACTCGAAAGTGATTGTAATAGTCGCGTTGTCGGAATAATCGGATGCTTCGAATGGCACGGGCTAAAATTGAGGAAAAATTAAAAGCAAACGATTCTTCAACTACCTCAAAAACCATTGACAACAGTTTTAATTTTTGCGAAACTTTTGGTTTTGGTGGCGGTATTGAAATTGGCGACGTTGCTGGGCCGGCACCCGTGTCACTGGAGATAGGAATGACCTGAACATCTAGCTCTTGACAAATATTGATATTATCGGGATTGAAATCGTTGACAAATGGTTGGGTTGTTTTCTAAATTTTTGCTAATAACTTTTTTACATGGCAGGTCCAAATAAATTGCGCACCTGGCACAACAACTTGAAAATCAGGTAAATTTTCTTCTACTTTTGTGTATTGACACGAAAATTTGAAAATCAGTCAACCTTATTTTGAGCGCCTTTTACGGGGTAGTACTGGATCAAAATCAAAACTTTCGAGTTTCAAATTTTGCGAAATCTCGAAATCGAAATTTTAATTTCGACTCAACACTATGGGATATGGATATTGGACACCCATTGGAGCCGAGAACCCGGCCCCAAGGGGTCAATATCCATGCTCCCCGTGGACTATGGCCCTGTACCCCGAGGACTAGTGATGCGTCAAAATCGTGATTTTAAAATTTCGGATTACGGTGCCCAAAAAACTTTTTGTATGTTGACACGAAAACTTGAAAATCAATCAGATTTTCTACTTTTTATGTATTGACACGAAAACTTGGGGGCGATCTGGTCACCCTACTTACGAGATATTTAACATTGGATGGGTTGTCGGCGGGATAATAAACAACAAGATAGAGATCAGCGTTTTGCACAGGATTCCATTTCAGATCAAGTCTATACATGGAGTTATAGATGCCGGTAAAGTTGGCTATTGCCTCAAGTGCTTTACCATCATTCGATCTACCCGATAGATCTTTACAATGGCTCCAGCATTCTTGAGAGCTCTAAAAGAAAAATTTTAAAGGAATATTCCACTCGGAAAACTTAATATCATTATGATATTATGCTTTTCCGGGTGGACTGGTTAAAAAGTAAGTACAGCATTTTTCTCAGCTTAATGAGACGAATGAAATGATATCAAAATCATCCATTTTGAAGACTGAGTTGAGTTATTGAAACGAAAACATGAATCAGAATTTTCGCTTCAATAACCCTACACGGTCTCCAAAATGAATTATTTTGGTGCCATTTCATTCGTCTCATTGAGCTGAGAAAAATGCTATACTTGCTTTTGAAGTTGAATCTTAAACTCGTAAAAATAATTTTTAAATAAAAATTTTGTTTCGAAGAATAAGGGAACCAAAGAATTTTTTTCAAAACTGGACTGGTCCTTTAAGCATTTTAAAATTAGAGCTCTTACACAAAGATTAGAATTTCCATAAGGTTGGCATTTGGCTTCACAGGCATCAATATTTCCCTGAAATTTTTAATATTTTTTATATTAAATTCACTATTATGAATTTTTTAACTATGGCGTTTTTTGGAGTAGTGAAAATGATCTTAGAGGTCATCCAGATATTACATAATCAACTTTTTGGTGATTTATCCCCCCCCCCCAACGTAATCATCAAAAATGCACTAACGTAATCAATTTTTATGAGGAGGGTCACCTCTCCCCCCCCCCCAACATGATTACGTAATATCTGGATGACCCCTTAGTGACTTTTTTGAACTAGTTTTATGTCACCAACTAACAATTCTCCCATAAAAACTTACCCCATTTCCTTTTGTGCATTGAGCTATACATTTGAATAAACAATTCTCTTCCTGCTTCAGCGCTTGAAGCTGCCCCGTTGTTAAACCAAATATAGAATACAGTAATAACAAAAATCCATATGGGAAAACATCGACAAATGTTAATTGAAAGAACTTCATTAATAAGTGCTGTTATCTCATTTCAAAATTTTTAATAAAAAATCAACTAAAATTTAAAATGAATATTTTTTAAAGGGAGGTCCAACTTAAGGCCGGATAGAAAATTTTTTTAACAAGTGATCCTATATGGATAATTTTATGCGATGAATCGATTGCGCGCACTCCCGAACCGTGAAAACGCTACCTTGACCCTGATTCACGGAAGGGATCGATGTATTGAAGCGAAAATCAATCTATTTACGTAAAGAGAGTTATATAAACGTGGTTAGAGTTGATTTTTATTATAAACAAATGTGTTCGCGCGTGGTTTATTTGTTTGGTTTTTCTCTAAAACAAGGTCAAGAAAGAGTTTTCACGGTTTGAAAGTGTGCGCAATCAATTCCTCGCATAAAATTACCCCTAGAGGGTCACTTGTTAAAAAAATTTTTTAAATTTTCTACCCGGTCCTAAGTTGGACTCCCCTTTTAAAAGGAAGAAAATGATAAAAGGAAGTAAGTTGGAAAACAGAATTGCAAAAATAATCATTAAAATAATTGAAAATCACGGCTAATTTGCAGTTTCGGAGGAATTCTTCTAGAAACGAATGGGTAACAGTTAACGCATTTTAGTTGGACGAACCGCAAAAACAGTGGGCCCCGAAGAGAGATGTAATGCGATTTAAAATGAATCGATCATGACAAAATAAAAACTCGAGAAGAACACGCATAGAAACAACATTGTTCACTTATTTGGTCCAATTAAAACTTTTACATGGATTTGAAGAAACATGTTTGTGCAAGGCAGTAGTTCGCTTCAATACACAATACGCCATCCCTGAATCAGGGAAGCGTTTTTTTGCTTCGAAAATGCTAAATTCGTATTCCCTGCATGTTTTTACTCTTAGAAGGGCAAATTTTCCATTCATTGTGAGTCGACACAAAAACTTGAAAATCAGGCAAACTTATTTCGAGCGCCGAAAAAAATCAAATTTTTTCTGGAAATAACCCTAGAAGGGTCATTTCTAGAATAAATTTTAAAAAATTGAAAAAATAAAAAAAAATCGAAAAAATTGAAAAAATGATGTTGCTTCCGTAAATATTGTAAAAAACGCCCCCTCCCTTTGATGTTTTGTGTACATTTTTAACGGTTTCGGTCATATCTGGGCTTGATTGTTTTTTCAAACAAATAACCACCCCCAGATATGTCCACAACTGTTAGGAATGCACACAAAACTTCCAAGGGAGGGGGTGTTTTTTTCAGTATTTACGGTATTTTATTTTATTGATTTTATGAAACTTTTTGATAGAAACATTAGTTTTCGAAACATCTAACAAAATTGGAAACACGTAACACGTAAAGTATTATCAATCAAACAACATAACGTTGGCATAAAGTTCAAAAAACTTTGTGTCGTTCAGTCGGACCTCTCTTTTTGTTTCACAAGTTCTATTGATTGATTCCAATTGGTTCGTATTGAGAAAAAGAAAACCAACGGTGCGCGACTTTTGCTGATGATGTCAGCGGGTGGATATTCCGCAAGATAGCGCTGCTATGCAACTTACAGAGAGAACTAGTTTTTTTCTCGTCAATACTCAGTATATTTATCTGCAGTCGAGAGCTGAGTAAAAAAAGTTGAACTGTTCTCCTTGCTCTTCAATTACATACATACCATAAACGATCGACACTAACTCAAGAGTTTGTTTTAAAAAGTTCAGATAGATTCCAAAACGGAATCATTTAGAGGGATTTATAGTGGAAAATCCGTCACATAGAACAAAAACAAGAAATGATAGGGGGTTAGGAAATAATGAAAATGTGTGGAACTAGTCGAGATTAGGTATTCCAATGAACGTGAAATTTTTCAAAAAAATTTTTTTCATCATCTAGAATTGATCCCTCTAGAGGTAATTTTATACGGAGAATCCGAATTTCACATTTCCGAGACCTGAAAATCTTTCCCCGAATCAAGAGATGGTTATTTATATGACGTATAGGCCACATTTTTGACAAGAATCACATGACATGTTCAAATTTCTGTTTGTAAACACATACGTACAGAACAAAAATGACCAAAACCGTATATTCATTTGTAAGATAACTGTAAGAAAAAAAAGACATGCAACAATTTGGTAAGACGTCATTTCACTAAATTTATTGTTTTTAATAAGTTCGAAAAAGATGTTAGACAATAAAGAAATTCTTGGAAATTAACAAATTTTTATATGGCATCTTTAGTGTGCTTATAAGCCGTTAGCGCACGCAAAAAACACTGTAAGCAACAAGTAAGCCGTTGGTGCACACCGGCGTTAGCGCGCCAACGCAGTTTTTGCACAAAAAACATAGCTTTCTTGCAAGATTTTGTGGAATTTTTTATTTTTGTACAATTTTTGAAGATTTTTGCACAAAATCCGACATTTTTCTGACGCGCCAACGGCATTTTCTTGTGTGCCAACGCCTTTCTCCCACGTACCAACGATTTTTATCGCGCGCCATCGATTTTTCTTGCACAAATGTTCATTTTCATATGAAATTTTGGTTTTTCCATTTTTGAGCTTGTTTTCGACTCTTAAAATCATTGGCGCGCTGGAAAAAGGCGTTGGCACACAAGAAAATGCCGTTGGCGCGTCAAAAAATGTCGGATTTTGTGCAAAAATCTTCAGAAATTGTACAAAAATAAAAAATTCCACAAAATCTTGCAAGAAAGCTATGTTTTTTGTGCAAAAACTGCGTTGGTGCGCGCCAATGGCTTACTTGTTGCTTACAGTGTTTTTTGCATGCGCCAACGGAATATGAGCACCCTAAAAATTCGATGTAAACATTTGGTAAGAGGTCATTTCACTAAATTTATTGTCTTTGATAAGTTCGAAAAAGATGTTAGACAATAAGGAAATTCTTGAAAATTTCTTTATTGTCTAGCAACTTTTTCGATCTTATCAAAGACAATAAATTTAGTGAAATGACCTCTTACCAAATTTATACATTTATCTTTACTGTGTCTCTTTTTTCTTACAGTTATCTTAGAAATGAATATACGGTTTTATTCCTTTTTGTTATGTGTGTATGTGTTTACACACAGAAATTTGAATAAGAATCACATGTCATGTGATTCTTGTACAAAATGGCCATAGGTTATATAAATGTGGCCATACGTCATATAAATAGTTATTTCTTGATTCGGGGAAAGATTTTCAGATCTCGGAAATGTGAAATTCGGATTCCCCGCATAAAATTACCCCTAGACGGGTCAATTCCAGATAATGAGAAAAACTTTTTTCGAAAAATTAATTTCATGTTCAGTGGGATGCCTAATCGATACTAGTTCCAAATGTGTTAACTGGTATACAAAAATATTCGAACTATTGGCTATCTAACAAATGGCCTTGACTCATTGCCTTTCAACATAGGAAATGGAACATTTTCGGGGATGATCATTGCGTATAATAATTTAAAACTGTTTATAGGACACAATTTGCAACAAAATACATGAGTCAAAAATAGCGTCAATTGACTTTTTGGAATATTTTCAAATTAAACCAACCAATTGGGGGTTATATTCGGCTTAAAGGACCAGCCCGGTCGGAAAAAAAGTTGCCATTTTTGTTGGTATTCGAAAAGTTCATAAAAATGGAGCATTTGTTGTTTTTATTCTAAATTCTGAATCGTTGTCGTTTTCGAGAGAATTGCGTATGAAATTGGCGATTTTTAAAATTTTGTGTATTACAACGAAAACATGTACCTGAAACAGTAGTGAAAAAACTCCAAGATCAAGAAACTAGACCTTGACAAAAAAAAATCAATACTTATGGAAAAGCTTTCATGAATTTGTCTAATTTTGAATTATTTTCTTCTCAATATACAGATTTTATTGATTCAGGGAACAAATTACTCGTCGCAAGTTTTTGTTGTAATACACAAAATTTCAAAAATCGCCTACTTCAAACACAATTATCTCAAAAACTACAGCGATTCAGAATTTAGCTTAAAAACAAAAAATGATCCATTTTTCATGAATTTTACGAATTTCTACAAAATAGCAACTTTTTTCCTACCGTACTGGTCCTTTAAATGTCGTCTTGTAAGAGAAAATCAGCAGTGCTAAATTTTTGATCTGCCAAAAAACAAGGGGATGACAATTTGGATTTTTATGTTCAGCCAATTTCTGTTTACCTTAATACCCACGGAACTGGGAACTACAGGGTGATTCAAAAAAGTGCATTGTTGAAAGAAAAAAAACGCTTGAAAACGCTTCCCTGAATCAGAGAAGTGTGTATTGAAGCAAAAATCGAATATTTTTAGATGTTCTGCTTGAAAATGACTTTCTGGGGGTAAATTTATGCGGGAAATCGACTGTGCACATTCCCGGAGCGTGAAAACGATTCCCTGATACAGAAAATGACAATTTTCACAATAACCAGTTTCGCTTCAAAACAAATTTTCCCCTGAATCAGTGTCAGGGAAGCGTTTTCACTCTCCGGAAATCAGCATAATCGATTCCCCGCATAAATTTACCCCCGATAAGTCATTTTAAGGCAGAACATCTAAAAATTTTCTATTTTCGCTTCAATACACACATTCTGATTCCCTGATTCAGGATCAGGGAAGCGTTTTCAAGATTCGGAAATGCGAGCAATCGATTTTCGCATAAATTTACCCCCAGAAAATCTAAAATTTTTCGTTTTTCGCTTCAATACACACACTCCGATTCCCTGATTCATGGTCAGGGAAGCATTTTCATGCTCCAGGAATGCGTGCAATCGATTCCCTTGCATAGAATTACCCCTAGAGGGGTCATTTTTAGAAAAAAATAAATTTCCGGGTCTCAAAAAATACAAAAAAGATACTTTTTTTGGCCTACCCTGAACAAAGCAACAAAGCTCAAAAATCAGTCAAAAATTATTGTATAACAAAAAAATTTTTTAAATAAATGTAAATGGATAAAGCAGCCGGCATTCAGGTATGGAGATTTTTTAAAATGAGATTTTCTCCATGCATTGTTTGCGCATTCGGATGTGTGCTTTTTGTATGACCTGTTTCTGGTTGATCTTCTTTCATAGGACTACCCTTCTACGAAGAACTGGAAAACCATGAATCATCATCTTTGCGCAGATCAAGGAAGAACCGATCAAAAGTTATGAACGTAAGACAACAACATGTTCGATCGCCGAGATTCGAAAGAACTTTATATTTACCTGAAAATCTTTACGATGTAAAACTTTGGTTGAGATAAATTTTTTTTCAACATTTTTTATAACTCGACAAGATGAATAAAATGACATCAAAATTATTCCATTTGAAAATTGTTTTGGGTTATTGAAACGAAAACCCTGATTCATGGTTTTCGTTTCAATAACCC
>JAQGBS010003377.1:0-11610 GCA_034698545.1 Acrobeloides obliquus
AGCTCAAAAAGTGATTTTTTGAGGGGTAAAAAATCGTGATATATAGAAAGAAAGTCACTTTTCTCGACAACTACAAAAGCTTGGGACATAGTTTTGGTGTCGTTGGAAAGGGCAACAATGGGCAATAAAAATGTGCTTTAAATTGTGGGAAACGCATTTATAGAAAAACAGTTATGATAGAAATACTAAAATGGTCCGAATGCCGATTTTATGCCAAACATGATCCTCGATAACTCCACAAGCATAAAGGCACGGGACCTAATTTTTACGTTTTTATTAGTCGCTCACTAGGTACTTAAAAATAAGCTAGGCTTCAAGTTTGTGGCAATACTCTTTTTTCTACTACCACTCCCTAGGGAGCCATCTTCGATATTTCGTAATTTTATTAGACTGTTGCATGTGAAAATAAATTGAAAATTGACTTACTATGATCCATATGTCTTCGAAACATTAGCAAAGAAATCTTTAGCCAAATCAATTTCTGGGTCGCCAAAAGCATGCCAATCAGCAATTACATAAATTCCATGTTTGATAGCTGCTTCAATAACTGCAGCAAGTCTTTCAAAGTCTCTATCTTTTGTATTACTCCAACCTCCGCAACATGAAGTGCTCGGAGCTTGTGCCGCACGAATAATGTTTCCATTCCAACTACACTTTACTTGGAATACCGTTTCTTCATTATTGAACTCTGAAATATAGTCAGATTGCATTGCTGACATGCCACGTAATTGAACAACATTTCCTTGAGCGTCTGTTACATGTCGGCCTGTGATTTTAAGTTGACCATACGGAGGGTCTATTGCAAGGATGTTTGTTGAAAAACGAGTTAAAATATAGAAACAAGTGAGTAAAGAATATTTTAATAAACCCATGTTTGGCCAATAAACCTAAAATTATATACAATCAAAAGTTATAAATTCTTAAAAGTGGTTTTTATATAATTTAAAATGATACACATGGTAGTCCAAACTTGTAAAAAACTTGAGACCGGAAAAAGGTCCAAATCGCTTTATTATTGTTCCAAAAGTGCTGTTTTACAAAATTGGACGGGCCCTTGCGAAAATTTTTTTTTGAAATTTTGATTAAAAATCTCTTGGTTTCCCAAGGGGTAAAAAATCGAAAATTTGAAATTTTGAATGAAATCTATTTTATCTTGTTCCTCGTGCCTAGAAACGCTGGAAAAGTGCAAAGAAAATCATTCCGGACTCCAGCTTCGATTTTTTGGCCAGGATGGTTTTTAGGCCAAAAAGCGTTGCTAGCCTATTTCCATTTTCCTTCAAATCAAAAACCAAAAGCATTTTTCTATAGTAAATTGAGGTAGGGGAATCGATTGCCGTCGTTATCTTCAAGATTTGAAACTAAACTTGGTGTGTTTTGGGTCAAAATAGTACAGGGCAGTGTTGTCCCCTGTACACATGAGTACACATGTGTTTGTGTACACAACACACGTGTACACAAATACATATGTACACGTTGTGTACACAAATACATTGTGTACACATGAGTACGCGTAAGTTGAACACATTGACCCAAAATTTTCTTTTGTCGTGAATAACAAATCTATAAAGGAAATAAATTCAAATTCAATTCCTACGACGATTTCGCTCGTGTGTACACAACACATGTGTACACAAACACATGTGTACACGGGACAACACTGGTACAGGGTGACTAAAAGACCATACTTTTGCCAATTTTCGAGAAATTATTTGCAAAAAAAATTGTTTACTTTTCCATAATGACCTTATGGGGTTTTTCTATGCGAGAAATCGTTTGCGCGCATTAAAAAATCTTGAAAATTTTCCCTAACCACGAAATTACAGAAAATTTGAAAAAAAAGAAAATTTCTGGGTTCTGCGATTTCATGGTCAGGGAAGCATTTCACGATTATTCAATGCGCGCAAAAGGTTTCTCCCGTAGAAAAACTCCCATAGGGTCATTTAGAAAAAAATTTAAAAACAATTTTTTGCAAAAAATTACTCGAAAATTCGCAAAAGTACGGTTTTTTAGCCACCCAAAAAAAGCAACTATTTTTCATGTTGCTTCCTGGGATGTCTCTTTTTTGCTATTTTTCTCTATGAGAAAAATAGCAAAAAACTTTATATAAAGTTTTGATGCATCTTCATATAGCAAAACGTGATCATCGTGTCAAAATCTGCAAGATAGGCTACTTTCCAGAAATCGATTTTCCTGATAGACTGGTCCTTTAAAGGAAAAACTAATAATCTAATAAAATTAATTTTGTATATGTGTGCTTACTTTTATAAAAACCCTTATCAAGCAGATTTGTGCTTTGAAAAATTAATCTCCTTTCATATGCATTTTTTAGATAAGGAAAATAGTGTAGTTCCTTTTTTATCCAAAACTCACATGTTTAGCGCATGCTGTAAGAGATTGTATTTTGGTAGTACGAGTGTATTGTTGGTTATAATCGTTGGTATGTAAGGTGTGTTGTTATAAAAATAAGCGCATTTAGGCTTAATTATTTAATATCCAATCAATATCGAATAGATATATTTTTTCTAATTAATTTTAAAGACAAATTTAAAATTGTAATTTGCATGTACGTCAATTGTGCTTTTGCATTTTTAATAGATTATTTGATAAAAATTATAACAAAATCAATTAAATGCATTCCAATTCGTGTCAGCCGTAATAAGCTAAACTACTCTGACACTAATTGGAATGCATTTAATTGATTTTGTTATAATTTTTATCAAATAATCTATTAAAAATGCAAAAAGCACAATTGACGTACATGCAAATTACAATTTTAAATTTGTCTTTAAAATTAATTAGAAAAAATATATCTATTCGATATTGATTGGGTATTAAATAAACTTCGTTTTGTTCTCAAAACAGTCTTGACAAACTTTTTGAGCTAGAGCGATTTTCTGATTTTTGAGGAGCCCAAAAAATCACTTTTTGTGGGTTTTCTCAAAACTTTTCCACGAGTGCATATGTTTAAATAGTTATTATGAGAAAATAGACTTGGCCGTAATAATTATACCTCGCTCATGTCCTAAATCGGTCCCTCTTATAGGTAAATATGCAAATGTAGTCAAAGAGAGCCCCTAAAACGTAAGGGTCCCATGGATCTATTTTGGGGGTCTGAAAACGATTCTTCTATTTAGCATGTTAAAAATTCAGGCATAAGTTAATGATTACGAAAAACATAAAAATGAAAACTTCATTTTCACCCTTGGGTGCCAAGGTAGTCCCAATAGCAAAAAAGGTCAAGGTAGTCCAAAGATGTCAAAGAACGTCAAGGTAGGCCCACTTATAAAGTGTTAATAAAAAATACAAACGTGCGACACCCATCGGCCGCCGCTAAAAATAGAAAAGAATTGTTTCTTAAAATTCATAGTCAATAAAAATAAATTGACTACGTCAAAAACATGTCAATACTCTTATGAAATACCTTATTAATATTACCTAGTTAGCAAAAATGAAAAGAGGGGGTCCAGATTTGAGCTGTCATGCGTGAGGAGTTTAGAGTTTTTTCGCTTACGTACCTCCCTTCTACTCTGAGTGGGGGGATCCTCTTTTCACCGATGCCTAGTTAGTATAAGTCATAATACGATACTATTATAGAAATGTAGGCTTACTTATTTTCAAAAAGTTTTTTTAGTCTCAAAGTTATGTAAATAGTTCCTTATTTACGTAAAATTAAATTAAACGTCGGCATTATTTTGAGCTCGAAGCTTGGTGCATTTCTTGCGCCAGACAAATGTAAATTTTTAATGAGAAAATTTGTGTCAGCGGTATTAGTAATCTGAAGTATTATTGAAATTCGAACGTAATATTATAAATTATTCATATTTATCGGTAATCAGCTAAAAAAGATCGTAAAATTACAATTTCCTGAACCCAAGAACATAAAAGCATAAAACCATTTTAAAAAGAAGTATAGAATTATGAGATTGAATAATTCTTTATATTGTGCTATTTATGCTAATATTTCAAGTCATTGTGGAAATTTAGAAGACTATTGCAGAGGGCAAGAATATTCGTATTATTGCGAAGATGCTGACTATTTTGATAGATTGGCGACATATTTAGAAACTCCAATTGATATTATCGACATGATTCTTTCAATAGTAATAATACTTATTTCAATCTTTGGAAAGATTGAAGGCACTTTCAAGTGGTGTATTGCTAATATAGCAATTCTTCATTTATTTTTTCCAATATTTACTAGAATTATTACATATGAATTTTTAATTGGCTATATTGGGCCTCATTATAAAACTTGGGGTTGGAGTCGTGCCGCAGCAAACCTAGTTATAAATGGCGTGCTAGGTAATCTTATTTATAGAAAAACTTTGTTGATTGTTGATATATAGTCCATTTTCGCCGCCAATGGGAAAAAAGTCAGGACGATATGGCCGAGTGGTCTCTCATTTTGCGTTCCGAAGGACAAGGGTTCGATCCCGAAGGCCGAATATTACTTTCTAAATGTATATCGACCACTTTGTTCATGTTTCAAAAACTATTAAATATCTTATACGTTTTTAAACGTAATCTTTTTAGCCCTTGGAACACAAGGTGTAACAACATCAATCGCTGGATCATTGCCCCTCGCATTGAATCGCTTTCTATTGACACACAGATCAGACTTATATAAACTATTTTTTGGCAATAAAAAGCGGATTGTGTTTTGGCTATTGACCTATGATTTATTCATGTTTGGGACTTTTTATATTTTGTATTGGCTTTCTTCTCTAAATGACTGGGAGATTGTAACATTTTCATATTATATCACTTATATTGTTACTATAGCTTTTGTTGTAATCGCTAATTCGATCTCATTAATACTAATGATTTTTGTCCTTTATCATATCTATTCTTCTATTAAACTCGTCAAACAATTAGATCAAAAACAAATGTTGCTGGAGAGAAAGCGTATTGCGTGGGTTATAGTATTCCAAAGTATTATCAGCTTTTTTCTATGCGCTTCGAGAATAATTGCTTTCTATAATGTCTCACAAATGTTCGGTGATAAACCTACGATGGGTTGTTATGGTCCATTTTTAAATTTTTATGACAGCAATGGATGGGCCTTTCAGGAAATTTTTTGTTGTATCGATGGTTTATTATACATATTCTTTCTTACACCTTATAGGGAACAATTGTTTAAAATTTTAAAAAAATTGTTACGCCGAGACAAGGTGCATACGATTGTTGTTTCTGTTTTAAATAATCGTAATTCTAATAAAGCACCTAATGTAAGGTGATGAACTTTTGAAATTCTACCTTTGTATACATTTTTGTATTCTTTTTATATAAATTTATATGAACAAAGAACAAAAAAATGAATAGCATTTCGAAATTTTTGAAAATCAATAAAAATTAATAACTATGCTAATAGCCTTTTAAATACCGTAAATACTGTAAAATACGCCCCGGGGCGTTTATTTTTCAACCCCTCCTCCCCCAATCACCAACCTCAACCAAAAAAAAAATCAATAAATTTTATAAAAAAATAAAAAAAATACTCATTAAGAAAAGAGAAAAAACGGCACTATAACTTTCGCTACGTTTCATGTTCGCCACGATAACTTTCGCTACGTAACTTTCGCCAAGTTCGTGTCAATATACGTATTTATTGCAAATCAAGCACCTCAATTAGTCTGAAATTATTGACACAAAAGTGGCGAAAGTTACATGGCGAAAGTTAGCGTGGCGCGAAAGTTATAGTGCCAAAAAAGAACATAATAAAAAACGCTATTCGCTCAAGTTGTGGATTTGTTGTGCATTTTTAATGCATATCGGGGGTGGTTGATTTCCAACTTCCTGGAGAGGGAGGGAGGCGTTAATTTTTCAACCCGACTTCCCTAGAGATGGGGCGGGGGCGTCGTTTTTTATAGTGTTTACGATACTTCTTACTAGGAATAATAGACATTTTACGATGCTATTATTGGATTGTAGGCGTATTTATTGCCCAAAAGATCTTTCGATCTCACTGTTTTATAAATAAACCCGGTTTCGTCAAACACTTTCTTATTTACGTAAAGAATCGAATTATAAATCTGTATTTTTGGTGCTCGAAATTTGCGGTATTTCTCGATTAAAAATTAACACTAAACGTACGGGCTATAAGGAAATTGTGTCGGTGTTATTAGCTATGAAAATTACTTTGAGGTACGAATGTAATAGATAAATTATTCATAATTATTAGAAATCAGCAAAGAATGACACCAAAATCTAGATTTCTGAACCCAGCTATAAAAACATAATTTTGACAATTGATGGGATTCGCCCTTGAATATTCAAAATCGGATGACCGCGAAGGGTCGATTCAAAAGCGGAAGTCTGATATTGAATACTCAATATTGAATACCCCATTTATTTAGTTCAGGTATCCGATTCTAAGCGAAGCAATTTTTTAAAGTTTTATCACTAATTATTGCTTTATTTTTTCAATAAACAACTTAATATCAATAAGCATAACAATAAACCAATTAATAACAATAAAAATTGTCACGATAAACAAAAGTAATTTATCACTTGTTCTGGGAAGAGTTACTGTAATGGCATCGGCTATTGCACAACACATTCTGTCTTCGGCACCATAGGCGTAGCCAGGATTTTGCAATAGAGGGGGCTAAACGACGACAGGGGGGGGCTGAACGTGTAAATTTTGTTAAAGCGTTTTTTCCTTAAAAAATCGCGCTTTTCTATTAAATTTTTGGATGACAAGGGGGGAGGTTAAAGCCCCCTTCCCTTGGCTACGCCTATGTTCGGATAAACAATGTTCTTCTTGCAGCCAGTAGTACAAATGGGCGCCGGACTATTTGGGGACATACGGTTTTTTATAGCATATTTTACGAATCGTAATCTACGTTTATAGCAAGAAATTTCTGCGTAAACCCGATTCGAACATTTTTAAAATGGGTTTGAACTTTGGGCATTTTTACGAACTTCAAACGAATAGAACTCCTCGTAGGCATTTTCATTTATCGAGGTCCCACAAGGGGCCCCTTGGGAGACCAAGGGATTGAAAAATCGAAAATTTCAAAGTTTCGAATTTTTGAATGAAACCTTTTGTAATGGGTGATTAGCAGCGAAAGAAACATTTTTCAGCCGGATTTGGGGGTGTCCCCATTTTTTGCACACTTTGGTCCGCCGTGCTTTGTGACAAAAGGTTGGGTATCTCAACCTCCTCATAAGAGAAAACTTAAAGAACTTAGACTCCAAACTTTTCTGACATAAAATCCTAATTAGGACACCGCGGTGTACCGAGGTAACGCGTGGCCTTTGGGGTCCACAATTGCCACTAGCTCCGAAAGATCTTTAAACGCAATGATCTTGAAAAGAAAAATTCTTGAATTTGAATAAAAAATGAAAATAATATATTCCTAATGAATTAAATCTAAAACCGCACGTATAACTACGATTTCTAGACGAGTATTAACTAATATTGGGTTGTCCAATAAGTATTTGCGGCTCAAAAAATGTTCTAATTTCATCATCTTTCATCCGTTTTCAATGAAATTTTTTTCCAGTAGTGGAAAGAGTGTATGCTGAATAAGATCCAATCGGTCTTTTTGAGCAAAACTCATGTTTTCGTGTCAATATACAGACTTTTTCAAAAAATTGGTGTTTTTTAATGTTGCAAATGAATTTTAAAATGTCGATATTTGGTTATAGAAGTCGATTTTTGACAAAATTTTCGACCCTACTAGGGTTTTTCTAGTCAGGGAATCGATTGCGCGTATTTTCGAGTCAAGAAAAAATTTCTCTAACCCTGATTTAGGGAATACAAATTTTTGAGCCATTCTAGAGTTATAAAAACCATCATACTAGCTGGAATCGCCTGGACTTGAAGTAAAACTTAAAATGTCCAATAATAAAAAAACCGCATCAAAAAGACAACGAAATAAAAAAGTTATGAATTTCTTAAGCACTAAAAAATATGCTCGGCCATCGGAGAGTTACCCACCCATTAACAACCTCAACAAAGGTCGTCAAGGGGGAAGTCCCCCCCCCCCTGACCCACTCACTCATGGACCCAAAATTGAGGGGGGACTCTGCCAAACATTTGAGGTGGTCCATAAAAATAGGGTGTCAGAAAACTAACTCAAGCAAAAAAGGTCCTTTTTTTATTAAAATTTTTTTATCTTAGCCGAATTTAATGAGGTGGTGGGAGATCACCTCATCGGGGTCCCCCCCCCCCCACCTTGCCAACCTATGAATCTCAATATTTCCAAGATTTTTTTAGCTTAAAATTCTTTAAACATGGTTGACTATCGCCAAATACATTTGACCACTGATTACATTACATTAGTATTGTCGTTTTTATTAAATGGATTGTTGATTATTTTAATTCGAACTAAAACCCCCGAAATATTAAAACCCTATAGCAAATTAATGATCTTGGGTATATTTTCCGATTTATTTTTTACATTATCGTTATTCATCATTAGACTTGTAAGTTAATCCTGTAATTTTTTGCATATAAAAATAAATTTTTAGGAATTCGATATCATTGATGGAAATTTTTTTTTCATATTAAATGGAATTTCGACATTTACTTCTCAACCATGGGCTTTGATTTTGATAGTTTTCTATTGGTTTATATTTATTTTTGTTTGCATTGTTAGTAGGCCGGTGGTTTACTTGTACAGATATTTGGTTATTTGCAAGTAAACAAGAAAAAAATTAAATAGGAATCAATACGGTCGACTCTCGCTAATCTACCATCCTCGATAATTTACCACCCTTTATTAGGTCCCGGCAGAAATTTTGTTTCTATTAAAAGCTTCTCCCTAATCCTCCACCCTAAGTCTAGTCCACAGAGGATGATGGATCAAATGTCGACTGTACATGTTTATTTAAGAGCAGGGCTTTGTTTTAGAGGTTAAAATATGGATATGCAAAACTTTTCATATAATTTTGACACTTTAAACTTAAATCGGGATTCGAACTTGCGATATAAACTGCAAATCTGTCACTTTAGCCACTGGCCATGAGTCAACTCCCTAAAACCCAATGATATGGTACTTGTTTTGAAATCCTCGGAGAGCTGAGTTGATTAAAGAAATTTTTTTAAATTTTGACCCTTGCCAGCACCTTTTCGTAATTTTGGTATGCCGTAGCAGTCCTCTAATAATTCGCACAAAGTTGTTTGAACGGCATCGGACTGTTTGGGAAAGATCATCGAAAAATCTTTTCGAGAAGCCGAGAAAACGCGAAATAAAAAAGTGTCCGGTTTTTTGTGAGACACCCTGTACCAAAATCCCATGTATGTAAATTTTGAAATTTTGTATATATTTTAGTCATATATATTTAGGAATAAAGCAGTAAATTGCATGTATATTCTTATGTTTTATCTAATTTCTTTTATGGTCGCATTGAGTGCAATGATATTTGCCTTTTATCCAAATATTCATGTAAAAGAATTCGAAGAGAGTTTGCTTGAGGATGATCGAAATTGGACCGTTAATGGTGTCTTGCCAAGTTTCGTTGTTGCTGATCCGGTTCTTTTATTTAAAAAATTTAAACTTATATTTTTAGTCCAATATCATTGTCTTATACATGTTTGGGTATATTGGAATTTTGTTAGTCGTATCCTACCTCGCAATTTGCTATTTTTCATGGAAAACGTACAAAAAGTTATCCTCTTTTAATGTAACTAGTATAAAGAAAATCCAAAATCAGATCACTTTTGTGCTTTCGATACAAGTTTGTTCAAAACACATTTTACACAAAAATACCTATTTTTAGGCTATTATCCCAATGTTGGTCACATGTTTCCCATTGACTATAATGATGGCTGACATGATAAATGGCCAACATTCGGATATAATGGAATTAATTCTAATCATGTCATTCTCCGGGATACCCATATTAAATCCATTAATGACTATACTCCTTATTAGTGCATACAGAAAGTCCATCATGAGTTGGTTAAGTTTTGCTACTTGTTGTTTACAAAGTAAATCAAAAGTAATGACAATTATTGCAAAACCAATGACGCGTACTACACCTTCAAGAAATAATTTATAACTACAAGTATAAGATGAGTAACTAATTTCATATTTTTTGTTTATAGATACATTTGTGAGGCATTAGAAAGCCGGATCATGTTCAGCTCAGTGTTCAAAATGTAAAGGGTGTTTCAGATGAAGCCTACTTATTTTATTTTGACATAACTTTTTGCTGGAAAAGTATTCTGAATTTTCGACTTTTTACGAGCTAATTTGTCCATTTTATGCATGTTTTTTGTTTTTAAAAATCTTGACTTTGGACAAAAAGTTTTCACCTGGGCTGGGATTCGAACCCGCCACTTTATGAGCAAAAAGCTAGAGCCATACCACTCGGCTATGAAGGTCGATCTCGTCGGAAAATTTTAAAGGGAGGGTCAACTTTGCAGCAGCATCTCGGGAGGCCATTTCTAGCAGAGTTTCTATCATAACTTTTGATAGATAAACCCGTTTGACTTGGTTTTGGTGTCATTTTGAAGCTCAGATTCTGAGCTTACAAATGATAAATTTTTATCACTAATTATTGCTTTATTTTTTCAATAAACAACCTTATATCAATAAGCAAAACAATAAACCAATTAATAACAATAAAAATTGTCACGATAAACAAAAGGACAAATTAAAGTAATTTATCACTTGTTCTGGGAAGAGTTACTGTAATGGCATCGGCTATTGCACAACACATTCTGTTTTCGGCACCATAGACGTAGCCAGGATTTTGCGACAGAGGGGGCTAATCGACAACAGGGTGAGGGCTGAACGTGTAAATTTTGTTAAAGCGTTTTTTCCTTAAAAAATCGCGCTTTTCTATTAAATTTTTGGACGACAGGGGGGGCTAAAGCCTCCCCCCCTTGGCTACGCCTATGTTCGGCACGAACAATGTTCTTCTTGCAGCCAGTAGTACACATGCAGTGCTTATGCCCTATATACAGGGTAGATTTAAATGCTGTCGGTGAAAAGAATGACTAGATCAGTCTGAACATTGACTGTAACTATGAACTATAGCGATATTTACTTACTGACTATCAATTCAAGTCTAAAATCTCCTCGGGGATAATTATTGCAGGGTCTAGCTCCAGTGGAAAGATTACATTTTTATTAAAACTACTGGTCAATGCATCTAAAATGTTTGTTTCCGCTCCTGGTTGGGGAGTAAAAAAATATTGGAGTCGTTCTTGAAAATTGAATCTCGGAAAGGGTCTAAAAATCAGTTTAAAAATCCCGGTTTTTACAATTTTGGCTATTTCGACAAAAGATCTTGATTTTAATGAATTTTAAACTGATTTTGAACCTTCTTGGAATTTAATTTTAATGATCGACCACACTTTTACTTTTTATGAAGATTTTTTTAAATTTCAAAACTTTAAAAAAAATGATCAATAAAAAAAATTTATAAATGTTTTATCTGAACTTTTGGACCATTCTGTACAAGCATTTTGAAACAAATTTTTATTCATTAGAAAAAGCTACCGGTTTTCCTCTAATACAACTCCTGGGGGTTGTATTTTTCGATCCATCTTTAGAGGGGGGTTGTATTAGAACGGGGAGGGGGGGGGGGGGTTCTATTAGAGCTCAAAAAGTTATAACTAATCCTCCAAAACACACAAACATTACACGTTTT